>VSDK01026905.1:771962-785822 GCA_009767595.1 Symbiodinium kawagutii
CCTGCTGAGTTTACTCTATGGAAAGTGATGGTCATTTGGTTGGTGTTTTGAACATGTGTTTTATTTTCGCCGGACTTGCAAAAATTATTAATGTTTTTTTGGTTGACTTATTGTTTTGGAGTGGCTTATAACCACCAACCAGTGTGTGATGGTAATGGTGAAGATCCACCCCATTGCACACTCCGCAGCACCTTGGCTTGATCAACCCCATCAGCCATCAAGGAACCATACATTGACCCCTATTAATACATCCATCACTAAATCCACATGGACTCCAAGAATTCACCACCACTGAAACCCTGTGCTTCCAGTTGTAGGGGCTGGTACCCCAGTTCCAACACGCTGGTGGAAAGCAGGTACCTGGTGCCCCTACTTCATGGTTGAGCCAGAGCTGGCTGGTGCTTTAAACATGTTCCTTTTCCCTAGTAATCATTGACCAATGGTTGGTTGACTTGCGCATAAGTTTCATGGCGGGGCTGACGGGGTGGTTCTTATTAGCCATTATACCATTATTAACCACTAACTGACCATTACTAACCACTACTTCAAGGGCTGGTTCAACCACCAACCAGATAGGGAAATCCGGCTGCCAGGTCCTGTTCCTGCACATAGACTTTATTTGTTTCGTGGACATCACAGACAAGCTCCACACTTCGGAGGAGTGTTTGGAGATCTTGATGCGATCACCACCACCAGGTGGCGGAGTAGGGTGGTGACACTGTCAGGATGTGATGGTGACTTGTTGGATTGGGTTGGTTGGTTGGATTTGATTGGTTGGTTGTTTGTTTGGTTGTTTGGATTTTGTTGGATTTGGTTGGATTTGGTCGTTGTTGAAAGAGCTGGTGTTGGCTTGTCCCATCGCAGCAAACCAGTATTTCAGGCACTTTTTCCCAATTTTCAGCACGTTTTGTTGAAATTTGGATTGGCCTTCAATTGGATTTACTTGAACCTTTCGTCTCCACGGTCCAACATTCAAGATAACAGCCCCTATATTATATGTATATACATATATATATCATATCAATTATATTGGCTAATTTCCCGTTTAGTAAGGCGTTCGTGTGCGGTGCCGTTGCAGGTTCTGAAGGGCAAGAGTGGATGCGTACGACCATTCCGCCGAAGTCGGGATCACAAAAAGCTGAGTTGGAAGTTGGGGACAGGAGTTTTTTTAACTCGTCAATATGGTGCCAGTTTTATCAGGGATTATGATGGTAATTGTTTATAGTGGCTTATTTTTACAGTGGTTAACTAGCAGGTTAATGGGGATTATAATGGGTTATGTAAGATTATGATGATGGTACTGTAAATAATAGGGATTAATGAGAGACAATCATCAAAGGTATAGTGGTTGAACAGCTATATGGGCGTTTCTCAAGCCATAGGGAACCCCCAAAAATGATTGGTGTATTAAACATGATTGAATCAACTGGATGATTTCGGGGTACCCCTATGACTTGAGAAACCACCATTCAGCAGGCGCAACTGTAGGGTGCTGAAATACACACTTCAGCGCAGTTTGTGATTGTTTGTCATTTTTCTGAATATTTTGAATTGCTCAACGCAACATTGAAATTATGATTTCAAGTTTGCCGGCATAAAACGTTTTTAGTATAGTTGTTTTCCCGTGCTTGGGAAATGTCACAAGTTTGCAGAAGTGAATCCCTTCCGGTTCCATGAAACTCCGACGAAGCACAACTACTGACCATCCATCAACATCCATTAAGCCGCAAGTAACTAGCTAGTTGTAACTAACCTAGAAGTGAATCACCATAACTATTGCAACCATTACTTAGCATAACTACTAGGTTAGCATAACTATGAACCAAACAAGTTTCAACTAAGCATAACTATTCATTACTAAGCATAACTATTAACCATAACTAAGTAAGCATAACTATTTATTACTAACACAACTATTAACCAGAACCAACCCATCCTCCTCCCCCACCACCAGGGCCCAGCACCCCACCCGAGGTGTGGAAGTTTGCCCAGGATCTGCGTGCGCAATGCCGCGTTGCGCTTGAGACCCACGGCCCATGATCAGGCGCCGCAGCGGTTGTTGGCTGGCTTGGCGTTTGAATAGGAGATGGCTATGGTTAATAAACAGCTGGTTAATGGTTAAAAATAGGGGATGATAACTAACAATCATAGGGGATATATATATTTATATACCAACTATATGGCTATGGGTCAATTTTAACCAACCAATTTCATGGGGGAGAATGACCAACAAAACTTTTTGGGGAAAACAATGACCCACTGCCAAATGGGGGATCCCCAACAGTGGATGGTTTATTCCTATGAATGGTTAATTGTAGATGATGGAAAGGGGCACCCCTATTTCGAGAAACACACATGCGGGAACGGATTAACAATGGTGAACTTAGTGGTTGATGATGGTTCATTATGACGAATAATGGTTATAAGTTGGTCAAGATATTCTTAGCTGGTTGAAAATAGTGGCTCATAGTGGTCGATGAATAGTCATTGTTCATGATTGTTAACTACGATTATAAGTTGTTGTTGTTTAAGGCGTTCCAATTAACTATATTCTATCTACTGTAGCTGGCTGTTTCTCTAGTTATAACCTTAGTTAATGGAGTAACACTCTGTACTTATGGTGTTTTCACCATCATTTGTTAGTTAACCAGTGGTTAATGATGGATCACAGTGGTAAATAGTGGTCAGTATATGATGTGTTTTTATTACACTATGCTGGTAAATGGTACGTTTATCGCCAAGAATCGTGGTTACAATTCTGGCATGGTGCACAAGGCTTGAGACTAAAGGATGCTAAGCAGCAACGGCTACCATTGGTGCAATGCCCCTCAAGTTAGTTCGCCAAAGACACAAGCTGCTTCTACTTGCCGCTATTTGTTTGGCCTAGTTGGTTTGTTTGGCCTATGTAGGGTTCAATATGTTTCAATAGATTTATATAATAATTGATTTCTAAGTAAATTCCTTTGTATAAATCTATTGAAACATAGAAACATAGATTCCTTTGTATAAATCTACTGTATGTATGTAATAAGCTTGACTAAGCAACAGTTGAAGACATGCACCAACGAATTCATGCCTTTCGCTGGATCAAGCCACCTAAACAAATGTGTCACATTAACAGCGGAGGTGCCTAGGATCTGGTCATACCTTCGGGAGCCAGGAAAACAGGGGCCCTTGATGCCGCTTGGAGCGTAGGTGCTAGCGAGCACCAGAACCGGATAAAAATTGTGTCAAAAACCCTCAAACTGTAGCTGTTGTTCAAGTCCCCCGGCTGCACCGTCAAGCACTCACACAGCCCTGGGTAATTCACATTAGCCAATCATGTTGTCATTTTCACTTCCAGGTTCGTTCCCCAACTCTGGGTTCAAAAGCCGCTTTGTCCAAGCCTTTAACAGTTGATCTAACCTACCCTGCTATAAACAAAATGGTTCAACGATGATTAATCTTTTAATTGTTTACATGGGCTCCGAATCACTTCTGAAATATCAATGCGTAGTCCATCAAGTATTTTTATGTGTTCAATAATTTATTCCTATTACAAAGTAACTCTGTTTCATTACATTGATACAAAACCTACAATGAATGTGTGTAAATATAAAATATGTGGAAACCTATCTGTAGAATACATACAATAGACATGTGTATATGTTAAAATATATACATGCATCCCCTATCATCAACCTTCACTCACCATAACTCCCATAGTTTGTTGCACGGTTCCCCGCGGTTCCCGGCACTGGGGCCGCAGTTTCAATGTGATCTACAGATGGAACTGGATGACCCAGCGGGAGCTCCGCAATGGGTGACCTGGCGAGTGGCTGGGGTGGGGTGGGGTGGGGTTGGGTGGGGTGGGGTGGTTGATGTTGGTTGGGTGGGTGGTTAAGGTTGGTTAATGTTGGTTTGATGATGGTTGATGATGGTGAAATAACGGTGAATAAGCCACAATATTAGGGATATAACACCTATAACTGGCCTCTTAAGGTTGGTTGAGGTTGGCCAAAGTCAGTTGTTGCTTGAGGTTGATTGATGTTTGTAAATGTGGGTTGGTGGTGAACCAGCAAATATAAACATGAAGCAACGTGCAAGAGGAACATGCTAAACCATGACTGGTTTGTTTGTTGTTTCTGTTGGTTGATTTGGATGCTGATAGGCAGTGGATGAAGTTCTATATTTCTGTGTCGAAGGGGCACATCGTCTAGCTTATGACAGGTGACGTGTAGCTGCTTGCGAACTATTTACTGTATGTATTTGTTGTCCTTCCTTGAGCACGTCCAAATGTGTTTGCCATTGACAATCTTTCTTAGGCTGTGGGTCAATTTAGTAGGCTGGAGGTCAATGCCCTGTGCCCCTGTTGAAAATCCCATACATGATGACACTGGTCTTTGCGGGGATGCTCACCTACCCCTTTTTGTGATCATTGGTAATGACTCATGGCCATTAAATTCTTAGTGGTGTTGTGAATGGTGGGCATTAGTTGGTTGCTCTTGATGATGGCTGTCTTGATGGTTGTCGACTCGAGATAAAATGCTGGGCAAGTGCGAAAAGAAGACGGTTGTTTGGTGGGGAGTGCACTCACGGACTCAGGGTTTATACCAATGGACTGAGCAAGGTTGACAGCATTGGACAACCACTTTTTGCGGCATGTTTACCCACCTCTCTAGTCAGCGATGATTTGCAGCACCAAACATTCCAAACATGAGCTAATGTCAAAATGCGTCATCAACCATTGGCTCATGTTGGGAATTCTTTGATGTTTGTAGCAGTTGATCAGCTATCACATCACTAGCTATCAGGGGGAAACACGACAAACCATCCCAAAGGGCCTGGGATTTCTTGGCTTTGCCGTGACCTTAGAGACACCGCATGGATGAACACATGCTGCGAGTGGGGTTGTCATGATCCGGTACCATGTTGGATACCAACCATTTAAACATGTGAATACGAAGCATTTGGATACTAAGCATGTAGCAGAATTGAGCAACCGGCCACTGAATCATGTCAGGATTATAGGGCACAAAAAGTGTCACAACGAGGCCTTCCTACCTGAAGATACCAGGATATTCCCGGTGTATCCTCCCAGATGACCCATGCCATGCCGCACCCTGCGTCCCAGGTTAAAGTCTTTGTCTTCCAGCAATTGGCGATCAGGCCCCCCGAACCACTGGAGAAAGTCAGCGCCGAGCAGAGCTCGAAGTCGTTGGGGAAATGGTGAAATCGCTGGGGATACCGGTAGCAAGGAGGAAGCAGTTAACCAACCAACCGACCAATGGTTAATTAGATGCTTAGTCGCTTAGTGGTTACTCATAGGGGATGACAACTGACAATTTTTGGGGATATATACCAACTATATGGCTGTGAGTCGATATTAACCAACCAATTTCACGGGGGATAATCACCGACAAGGAAAACAATGGTTAATGATATGGGAACCAGGGGTAGAGGGTTAACTGAACCCCTGCCATATAATTAAATGCCATCAACAAGAAATGAATCCTTCAATGAACAGTGCACTACCGGGGGAGATGGTTAATAGAGGACAATAGCTAACAAAAATGGCAAGAAACCAATTGTACATGGCGAGTTAGGTAATTTGGAACTATCCACAAAGGTGTAGATGAACAGCCAGACACAAATCTACCAGCTGGCTAATCTGTGACCTATCAGTACTGGTTAGATAAATCCCAAAGGTTAGGGATGTGAACAGCCAGCGCCAAAGGTATTGAGCCACAGCCACATGTTGGTCTCAGCGGCCATATCCCGTATGAGGCATTGTTTTTTCTAGCACAAACATGTTTGATCGAAGGCATTGGTTTGTAATCTTCGATTATGCTTAATGATGGTGAGCAAGGGCAAAACCAAATAGCTGATGATGAGTAAAGGCTTTCCCATGAATAAACAGCAACATATACATCAACAGAGACATTTATTTGACCATCACTCAATCATTATCAACTACCATTAACGGGATTGTTAAGGACAAATTCCTGGCTGAGTAACGTGTATGTCTCTTGAGCCAACAAGCCATGGCGGTCGGCAGGGGTTGATAAATGGTTGATCAAGGGTTGGGGAATGGGAGGGCAGTGGTTGGGTGATGGTTGGGCAATGGTGAGTGCAGTTTTTTCAGGGATTCTCAGCAACTATTGATCAATGTTGGTTAATGGTAGATGAATGGTTGAGGAATGGTAAATCAATGCCCAAGTAGTGGCTGGTTCATGATTGACTACTGGACGATTAATGTTCATAGATTAGTGGTTGGTTCATCGTTGATGGTTCCATTTGTCTTGACCCAGTGCACCATGACTAGTGCCCTGACTTGAAGGTGATTCAACATGCCGCTCGGGAGAGCTGGCGGCGACTCCCATGGACATCGTATGTCAACGGGACAAGGCACAAAGTGTCGCTGCCACCGGCTTCGGAATGTGGCCAAGAGGGCAAGTACCCACGAGATTGCGGTGCCAACAGGAGCTTTCGTGAGCCCGTTGATGCTAAAGCTGAGACGCATCTTTCAGTCCGCGTCCATTTTGCAATCACCAAGGATCAGCACTGAGCATGTCGCTTGGTCATTGATCACAACCAGGATGCCCATCATCTTGGCACGCCATCGAAAAGCGCCTTGGCTTCCTCGAAGGAGCAACGACCACAGGTCCTTCATCGCCTGGCTCAGGTAGCAATCCTTCACGGACGGGGGCGCCAGGCCGCCATCAGAGGGACGCCAAGCAGCCAGGCGGTCTTCATAGACCCAAGCCTTCGCCTGCCGCCCCCTGCAGCGCCGCCATCAAACCACCCGCCACTTGTCGGCAGGACAAACTAACGAACTAACAAACTAACAAACTAACGAACTAACGATGAAGCAACTTATAACTAGAGTAACTACCAGCTATGGCGATATAACAACTATGGTTAAACCGATGTTTCTCAAAACGGGGGTACCCCTAGATCATCCTTTATAGTAATAAATCAGCCATTTTGGGGAGGTCCCGCATTTTAGGTTACTGGGGAAGCCACCTTGCCGCGAGACAAGGCAGTGCCGCTAACGAGCAGGTGGTGATCTCCGTGGCGTAAATGGCGCCTGCGAAGCACCCAACAACAGCAATTCTGGCGGGGCCTAGGCTCAAACCTTTCACAGGGGCAATGGTTAGGTGAACGGATGGTTGGTACCCATCGGCGTGCCAGGATCATTCCTGAGCTATGCAAGTTCCAGTCCAAAATCCCAGGCCCATCCCGCGGGGGTCGAAGCAGGTGTCAAATTTGTCCATGCCGGTGGTGCTAAAACCCATGAAAATTGTTACTGTGGAAATCATTATATACTTGGAAAAGAACAGACTGTTTCAGGAGTATGAGGCACTTGCAAGTTCTTTTGCAGATGGACCCTGTACCCAAATGGACCTCCAAAAAACAAGCCACTTTGGACATCATTAGGCGCTTGCAGCTTGAAATTTCACTGTCCAAGTTAGTGACAGAGTTTTGGATGTATCTCTGAGGGCTCAAGTTAATGCTGCAGCAACAGCCACCGAGTCACTGTGGCCGTTACACTGGCGTTGACATCCACTGACATGACCCGCCTCGCAACCACTCACAATGGATAAGGAATAAGTAGATCAGATCAGGTCTTGGCTCGGATGGTGAATGCTTAATCTCCCAAGATGAGTTGTTTTACTGAAAATTGTTGTTTGCTGTTGGTGATGATCCCCTAACAATCATGATCAACTATATTATCACCTATTATTGACTATTTACGAGCCATAGGCCGCCGGTATTGCGATGATAAGATGTCATTACATGTCTCAATCAAGGTAGATTCTACATGAGAAACCATGAGCTCATGATGGGATCAGGTCACTATACGAAGGTCACCCACCATCAGCTACTATCAACTACCAATGATAAGCCTGACTTCAGCGCTGCTGATGGTCAGGTCAACACTCAAAAATCCTGTGGTAGTGCCATTGCCAATTGCCCTCATGGCATGGAAAATCTAGCATGAAAATGGATGGTTTGCCTAAGCTTGCCTATAACCCCCCCTCCTTCAAAATAGATGATTCAACCCATTGTTGTCCTATCAAACCACCGCTATAATTGCTTGCTTACCCAATTTCACCTACGAAAACAAACAAATTTTCCCCTTCCAGCGGTATTGCCTACGTGGTGGTTTCTGAAAATAGGTTACTATGCTTGAGAACTCCTCCATGCATCTACCATTACTAACCATCATTAACCACTATACCATTACTACCTTATTATCCTCTTTTATAACAAAGACCCATTTCAATCATCTTATCCCCCCTGAGTTCCTAGCCATTCATCAACCCGCATAAATCCCACAAATCTTCGACTCCCAAAGGATGCGCTGCCAGGTTCCCCGCTGGACCACTTTTTGAACTGCCGAGACTCGGCAGCTGCAGGCACAGAGAGGGGTGAAGTACTGCTTGTTAAGTACTGGTTACTGGCATTGATGGACGTTATGGTTGAATTACTAATTGGTTAAGGCATTGAAAGTACTAATTCAGGAATTGATTAACTGATTCAGGAATTAACTGATTCAGGAATTGTTAATTGCTTGTGAACCAGTAATTATTATGAACAACCCAGTAATACCAATAATTGATTAATCAGTAATTACCAATAATTGTATTAACAACAATAGTAATTACCAATGATAATAACAACCCAGTACTGGCACTGGCATTGATTGACAACCAAGAATTGGTTAACCAGTAATTATTAACAACCCATAATTGATTACTGGTTACTGGCAAGAATTATTGTTAATTACTTGATTGACAACCAATAATCAATTGCTGGTTATGTAATTATTACTGGCAGTTGATTATTGGTTGATGGCATTGATTGACAACGGACAATTGGTGAACCAGTAATTATTAACAACCCAGTAATTAACCAGTAAGTATTGGTTTAATTATGTTAACCAATTTACTAGTTGTTAACCTTGACCTTAACTACCGGGTTCTTTCACATGTTATGTTTGTGCTCACACGTTGATTAGCCAGTAATTATTGGTTGAATCATGTTAACCAATTGATTAGCCAATCATTAACAACAACCAGTTGCTTAATCAACCATTAATGTTGACCAAGTAATGTTGACCAGTCTTCAGCCATTAATTGGTCAACATTTATTTTGTAGTTAAACAACCAGTGATTAATTGATAAACAACGGGGCTTTACTGTTGTTGATAACAACCAGTACTTCGACCGTCAACAACAACCAGTTGAAATCATTGTTATTACAAGCATCATTGACTTCTATGAACCAGTGAAAGGTTCAAAACCATGATTTCAACGGAATTACTGGTCAATAATTGCTAGTTGACGGTTGATAACAATGATCAATAACAATGGTGAATAACAATGGCTACTGGTTAATAATAATAATAATGAGAAGAAGAATTGAAGGTTGATGAATGGTTTATCAACATAGTTAATTAATCAATAATAGTTCATCAATACTCAATTAACAGCTGATGGTTAACAGCCATTCAATGCATGGTTGATTCATGACTGTTATTAACAACTGCTGCTTGCTAAGTTGTTAAACAATGGTTGGTTCTTGGTTGCGTGATGGTCAATGGCTAGTACAGTCTATAATAATGATGGTTCCCCGAGGTACGAGTCAGTGGCAATGGAGATTCAATTAGATTGGTTCAGCGAATCAGCAGTCACCATGATCGACAAATCATTGTTGACAGCAGAAATCATGAGAAATCATCATTGCTATTTTTTCTAAATCACTGTTGCCAACCAGAGTCAACCATTGCACACCATTCACTGTCCCTATTCACTGTCCCTATTCACTGTCCCTATTCACTGTCCCTATTCATCATCACTATTCACCATCACTTTTCACCATCACTATTCACCATCACTATTCACCATCACTATTCACCATCACTATTCACCATCGCCATTCACCATCACTAGTAAACTTCATCGTTTGATGAGATGATGGTACTCCAAGTGTTGGCACAAACATCCATTGGTTCCCTCTCTTCAAGACTGGGCAATGGTGTCGTGGTCCTGGTGACTGGTAGGTTCAATGCCAATCGTTGTTTATAGTATTCTTGAGTTAACAGGTATGAAGCACTGGTATTTTCCATACGGATGTGGTAACGATAACAGTCCTTGTATTGTTCTTCAGAACTGTTTGGTGCCGACAGTCGTATGGGCCCCGTATGGGTGTTATCTTCAGAACACTCACAGCCATGGCTGCTTGCAGACTCCCCGTGTGTATGGTGGCGCAGGTGGAGCTGAAGTGATCGACAAAGATGGTCTGGACTTCGTGTTCTCCATGCAGCTTGGGTTCCAACGCGGGCTGAGTGGTGAGCTGTTACCGTTGTGGCTACGTAGCTCACACACCCTCTGGCAGCTACACCTCTAGGTTGCTAAAACGGAGGATCCACCATCCAAACAGGTTGCTGATGATGTTGAAGCTGTGGTTACCCTGAACATACCCTATGCTTTCATTTACCACGAAAAAGTAGGTAACCAATCCCACTGACAACGGTAGAAACCAGAACTGGTTACCAGCCCCTAGAAGGGTCACTGGAAGCAGAGGGCTAAGTTGGTCCGCAGCGAGCTGTAGTCACCAGTGGCTTCCGCCACAACGCCTGAGGCAACGATCTATTGAGAGCTACATTGCTGGGAAGGCTGGGACATGACCTGTTGCAGGGGGGTCAGTTGGTTCTGTAGCAACCACAACTGGTATTTGCCGTAGTGAATTAGACTAATTCAACTATTTGGAGGGCATCAGTTTGTTCCGATTAGCTATTAGGAGCCTTTATTACCCATCATGAATTATGGATCATATTTATTATTCATTACTGCCCTTATTAGTTTCCAGCCACTACTACCCATCATGAACCAGGATTGCGCGCATTATTTACAGCGATTAGTCACCCAGCCAGCAATTTTCAAGGCAATCGGAGTTGTGGTCACTTACAGCTAACCAGGGAACCCCTGGTGCTGGGATGGTTACCTATTATTTGTTGGTAACTGGAAGGGTATCATCGGTATCATTGATATTATTTGTTTTCATAGTTATCGTGGTTTCATTGACTATTCACTATTGTGAACCATAGTACTCTAGTTGATCGTTAATGAGTATGGACAATTTCTTGATGAATGGTAATGCACGATAGTGATTATTGATTGCTTTCATGTTTTATCATTTTTTGAAGATGGTCAATCCTTGGATACAATGGGTCAGTTATTGGTGAAGTGTTGGTGCAGTAAGTCTTAGTTGATGGATAATGGACAATCAATGGTTACTTGAGTGGGTTCATTGTGAATTGATAGTATACTGGTTAACAGCCAAGACTCAATGGAGACTCACTTGGATGCATCCCCAGTCAGCAACTAGACACTAACCATTCTTATAGGGGGTATATATACCTTATAGGTTTATCAGCATGGATTTATCTAGGCTATAACCCCAGCTGCACGTCCAAGTAATGGTGAACAATGACGGAAAATTGAGTGGTGATTCGCTTGCCAAGTCGACCGGTCAGTTCACGGTTGATGGTAATCAAATGGTCAATTGCTAGCAAACTGTTAAAAGCTTTTCCACGGTTCATAGAGGCAAATGGCTATGATCATGGCTAGTTTTGATTGATACAAATTGCCGAGTGCAATGCTGGCACTCTTTGTACATTCATCAACGATGGACATATGATTAATGTTTAAGAATGGACAATTGTGGTTGGTTGATGGGTAATTGTTTGTTTAGTAGTTATCAAAGTGTCATTGAGGTTAATAGTTTTGCCTACTCCTTGTTGATAGCGGTGAATTGTCATGTTTCATATGGGTGAAGATCATGTTTGGCGACACAGATTAACTAGTATCAATCAATTTGGGTGCTGTCGACAACCCATGCCATTTTTTTGTTATTTTAGAAGATAGCGATGATCCCCAGGCGTAGTCGGATACATGTTTTATTGAAAGCACCGACCAGTAATCAGTAACCACTCATGATTGATAACAACCAAGACCCACAGCTTTGTCATGTTGCTTTGCATCAAATGTTCGCACCTTGAGGTGGATCAGTGTCCACCAATTTTGGTGAGTAGGATCCCAATAGATTGGTGTAGTTAACAATGGCTAAACATCAGTACTAGTGATTGCTTCAGAATGATATATGATCCTCACTAGTGGACAATGATGCTCGGTGCTGCATGAGAATGGTTGATCCATGGTTGATGGTGGCGATGGCTTGGGATTCTGGTAAAGGCCGAGTTCAAGCGATCGGATGCATGAAGCATCAACCACAACAAAAAGCAACAAGAACAACAACAGGAGACAAAACAGCCACAACCACAACAGCAGCAACAACAGGGCCCAAAATGGTCTTGTGCAGTGGACATCCCTGAAAGACTTCCAAAATCGATTGCAGGCGGCTTCTCAGTGAGTGGACCCGGAGGCGGTCGCGTTGTAGCACAACAGGCAGTGGGTGGCCAGGCATAGTCAGCGACAACGTTTCGGTATCAGTCTATGATGTTTGAACAAAAAACTCTTGTTATGGATAGATCCAATGTTTGAGGCTGTTTGGCTCACTCATTTTTTGTGATGAGTAGCAGGTGTTATTTTGTTGTTTGACAATGGCATGAAACACATGTTGAGAACAATAATGGATGCTCAAGTACAATCAATAATGGCAAAAACACTACCAGCCAACCTACCAAAAAACAAACCAACGAACCGGGAAACCAAGCAAATTGACCATGAACATATCAAGAAGCAAACAACATAAGAATGGTGATGAATAATATCGGCAAACATTCTCGACAATAGCTGCAGGGATATCATGGAATTACTAGGAGACTGGTGGTTGATACTTGATGGTGATCACCGTCCAGTGCATGATGGGGGACCATGAAAAATGAATTTTGGATCTTTACCGAATGGGTAAACAGTCCCAGCAATTCAGCGGTTTCAGCAAGCATTTTTCGCAAATGCTCTAGGATTAAAAAGATGGACCTCGTCTTTCTCAGGGATGAGTCAGAAGCAATGGTCCTCAGAAAGGAGTGAACATGGTGATCTTGATGTTCGCCACGGTACAGGGACTAGGGACATGAAACAAAAAAAGGGCTCGGTATATCATTGCGAGGTATGTCATGTATACCGCAGAAGAGTTGGTAGCAAATTCAAGTCTCATCAAGGACCATCTGGTAAACGCAGGAAAGTCCAGCAATTGTTCGGAAAACCTGAGGAAATCATCCGTTTATGGTGGATTCTCCATTGGAAATCATTAGTTTACCAAAGGGTATCCTTTTCTTCACGGCTCAATGCTTCACAGCTGACAGCCGACTTGGGGGGGTCCAAGTCAGAGCACCGAGTCCAGAGGTCATTCAGAGGTCGACCAGGTCTCGCGGTTCGGACTCGCCTCAGTGATCGTCGTTGCAGGGTGGGTTTCACGGTGATTCAGTGTTGGAAGAGATGGCTGTGGGTCAATATCAACCAACAATAAGGCTACAGGGTTTTGACTCATGGCCAGATGTAGCTATGCCATGGTCACGTAGTGAAAGTATATGTAAGTATTTTATCATAAATTGGTGCAGTAATTCATTGGTTTTCCATTGTTCACTTCGTGTCCATGCATATCTCGTCATGTTCCACTGCCCAATCTGTGCATTTTCTGACCGCCACGGGGTGGCTGCAATGGCAACGGTTGGCAGGCCCTGTGTGCCTGTATGGCTCCTCAACCAATCTCGTTAGCCGACAGAACCCGAGTGAATGAAACTGCCATGTTATCGGTGCATCCCATGCAATGGTGGTAGTTTGGTAATTTCCTGATGTCGTTGTGAAGCTGTTGGCATAGCCAAGTGAGGAGCCACTGCAGGTCCTGCTG
>VSDK01026905.1:785832-802097 GCA_009767595.1 Symbiodinium kawagutii
CTGCTGAACAGATCCGATCTTTGATGCACAGACTCTCGCAGTTGTTTGATCCAACGATTGCACTGACTTTTTCCTGTGATCCATTTGGCTGTTGAGAGGCAGCGGTTGGGAGCCAGGGGTATCCCGGCCACTGGCCCTTTAATACAGGGGAGCGAGGCCAGGAGCGGCCCCCAGGAGGGTACCAACTGCTAGCCATGGCATCAAGCAGCGCTGCAGGACATCACCTATTGGTGCCAAACAGGTCACATGATCATCGGGGGTCGACCATTGGTCACCAACAGCCGTGCACCTTTCTTTGGTTCCGATGTGACTGTGCATCAAAACCAATCTTTAGCCAGGGGGATGATAAGGATGGTCAATCAGTGATGACTGCATCCTTGTAGCTACTGGTGAACATCAGCAAAGGGAACGAAGTGATCTTTATTGAGATGACCTATCGACTTGCGCTATCGCGTGTGGGCGATACTTGTTGATGAGCCATACTCGTTCTCGTATACTGACCATGTCCAATAAACGATCACAATCGGAGAGACATACATGGTTATAGATGATCGAAGGGGATAATACGCAACTATGGGGGACTATTCAATTGGGGTTCAATAATAGGGGACAGTGCCCAACAACAATGATCAAACAAATACTTGTAATGGGTTTGTCCATAGCCATGGTGGTTCCCACAAGGCCATGGCCATTAGTTTGGAGGTGCACCTTTTTGAGGGCAAATCTAAGCATTGGATGTGATTCATACTATTCAGCAATACATCAACGGCGAATAAGTGGTGAATCTGTTAATTCATGTTATCAAGTGTATGGTAACATAATTTATAGCAACAATAGATGTGCAAACACAGAACTAATAGTTTTTATTCAACTAAATTGCTATCACAAAACACGAACACAACTATAGTCATTATATCATAGAGAACTAATAGTTAGTGATTGTTCGATATCTTCAAGTGCGTCAAAGGTCGGCGACAACCTCAACTGCCTTTACTGCCGCCACTCTTGTCAGCTTGCGCAAAGCGGAGCCCCGTTAAACGGCGGTGCTGAGACGGTTCACTCCCAATTTCCTGTTCCTTCTTTGTTGATGAGCTTGCATGGTTGGTACCAGCTATGGTCGAGATAACCATAATCAATGGACCACCAGCTATGGGAAATCATAGATTAATTAGCCATAGCTATAATTGACCAGCTATGGTGGAGAAATTGATGGGCGTGCAAATCAACTTGTTGACTTCAATTGACCACCAGCTACGTACCCATAACCACCTACAGTGGACATCACAACTTGTGATGCTCATAGCGTATGGTAGTCCCTAACCTGGCAATGCACCCTTCGTAGCAAGGGGAGCAAAGGCAACTTCATGATAACCAACCAACAACTATACGGGTTTGTCACTAGGTGGTGTGCCCCAACCCCTGTGGTTGATGGTTTCCCCAGCAAATCAATGGCCAGAAACTGGGAGGGTACCACCATTTGTGGATTCAGCAGTAAGGACCATTCAGCATCCGTGAAGCAGGCTCCTGTAGTGGTTTCTCCCAATGAGGACCCTCCAAAAATGGATGGTATATTGTTGTAAGTGGTCAATATTGGATGATTTCGGGCTACACCTATGACTTGAGAAACACTCATTTGTTGAGCACACCACTTAACAGGTATCACTTAGGTAGTTGACCCCTATGACTTGAGAAACACCCATAATTATATACGCTTATCAACCCACATCAATCCCTCACAGATTGGGAGTGGACGACTGGCCGAAGGGCAAGCGCAGCAATGGCAAACGTAAAAGGGAGAGAGCTTTCAGGGGGTGGCAGTTAGCCCGATGGGTTGGCAACCATGGATCAACGGTTGGTCAATGGACCCTACTCGAAGGGTACCCCAAAAAGGAAACTGGTCATACCACCCCTACGTAAGAGGGTGGATCTGTTAGTCTAGTGTCATCTTCTGTTTATTGTGCTTCACAATAGTGAATTATGTCTAACTGGTCAATGTTGATGATATACTAGGTAGCTGACGATTGGCTCATGATTATACACGAAATGATGATTAATGAATCATGATGTGTATTCAATGTTTACTTATCTATTCTATATTTGACACAAGTGACAATAAACCAATCATTAAGCATCATCAATCCTCAATGAAATATTGTACTGCTGATTGACATACATATATGACAAAACCAATAGCTAATATATCTGACGATAGAGTCCATTCTGAACTATATCATCAGCCAATAGATGATAGTCATCAGCCATATCAGCTATTAATTGTTGATAATTCTCCACTCATCAAGCTATTGTGTAGTTGGTTACTACATAGCTGACCATAATCAACCAAGTTTGATACAACCCATGCTTCACCTTATCAAACTGATAAGGTATCAAACTTGGTTGATTGGTTATATAACTTGGTTGATTGGTATCAACTAGTTTGATACAACCGATTGATATAATGAACTAAGTTCATAGCTGAAGCATCAATCATCGCTGAAGCATCAATCATAGCTGGTTGATATAACCAATGCTTCACCTTATGGTTCATAGCTGAAGCATCAATCATCGGTCATCCAATGCTTGATTGGCCGATGCTTCGGTGGAGCTTCGAGGTCCTTTTCTGCATTGGGATCTTCCGCCTGGGAATCACACTGCATCCATGGAAGTGATTGGAAGTGTAGGCATCCAGGATTTTTTGTTGCGCATGCTTGCACACGAATATTGTTCCTATTTATGTACAGTGTAGATAAATAAATATATATATATATATATAAATATACATATATTCTTTGAATTGTGCAAATATGTTTCAATGTTCCATATAGTCAAGATATCATCTTTTTCTGAGCATATGTGTAAATCTATTTGCATTATGGACACTGCATATGCCGAGGCATGTGCCTGTGCATATGCCCATGCCCGTGCTGTTTGGCATGGAACTGTGGCAAGGCATCTACCAAATATTGAAGATCGATTTGCCATCATGAACCATAGACTGGTTGACCATTGAGGCATCATTATGGCAAATTGTCACCCAAATGATTATTGAATACCATAATTTAGGGTTAATGAAAATAATGAGGGTGAATTAACCAACACATCAACATCAACAATAACCAATCACTATTGATTATATATACTAGCTGGTGGTTTTAAACACTTTCTATTTTCCATAGTATTCATAAATGATTGGTTGGTTGACCAGCATATTTTCATAGGGGTGATTCAACCACCAATCAGTATATTGTTGATGGTTAATCCCCAGTATATTATTGTGTCATTCAGGATGGTTATCATTTCATATTATCATTGATAAGCAAACATTAATCAGCAATAAACCAATCATTATTGATCATATATAATCCTTGTTGCTTGGTGATTCTCATCGGAGGTCGCCAACGCATCTCACCATCGGCTTGGCCTCCAGGCATATTGGTTCTACTTAGATGAGATCGTTCCTGGGCCGCAGTGCTGATGGAGTTGCGCCGGTGCACCGAAACGGAGTTTTTTTTGAATATACTGGTGAATTTCACCATGGCTGATTAATGATTAACAACAATGTTTATTACCTAACCATGGTTACAGAAGTTATAAATCATTAACTGGCTGGTGTTTGATATACTGGTAATGTCTCGCCAGGATTAGTAGGTGGTATGCCCAGAAGCCGACTGGCTTCCCATTACAATGGTAACCCTCCCAATTGATCAACCTGGGGGTTATTAATCCTGGATTAACATTAATCATCAACTGGTGGTTTTATACATTTTTTTCTTCCCCTGGTAATAATCAACAAATGGCTGGTTGACTCGTATTTTTCACAGGGATTGAATTCACCAACCGGTATATGTTTGATGCTTAGTCACCAATGTTTGAGCGTAAGAAATTTAACAAAGCTGATCTTGGTAATGAGAGGGTTTTGGCCTCCATGCTGACATACGGCATTATGTGGTATTGCTGGTAGCTGGTAGTTGGGTTGGAAATTACCTACACACCATGGGCCAATGGGTGATGTTAGACACGTGCTGCTGCGTGTTTCTAATCAGTGTATAGGACCGTATACTATTTGTGTGTTTGTATACTAAATACAGTTTTTCAATGCACATACAAATACATTCATATGCATTTACAAATACACGGATCTATTTGTATTTGTCTCAGGGTCATACCCTGTACCCCTGGCCGCTGTGATCTCCTGAATGACTACTCTAAGTACCTTTGTTAGGATGTGAACTACTACCTATTCTGTGTATGGTTGCAAATAATCCACTACCATATAGTTAGTACATCCCCTTTTGTTCTTGTTTACAATCCCTTACTATCAGGCATTTCCCATCATTTGACCGTACTACCTGTTCACGAATCATCAACAATCACATTACTCCAGCCAGCATCCAGCCCATCACTCCAGTAACAATTATCTCTAGCAATCATTATTAACATCATTACATTCCGTTTGTTTTTTTCACATATACTAATTTCTTTACAGCTCCACATACATTTATGTATGTACTTGTATCTATGTCAAGCGACGTTGTTTTTGTTTTTGTACGTTTAGGTTTTCTCACACAAGCATATAGAAAGAATCGCGTCAGTGTTTCTGTACATGCAAATATGTTTCTGCTTTTTGATAAGACATTTTTGAGATATGTTTATATACATATGTTTACAGATTATTCATGTATACATATTTCAATATGAAACATACATTTAAACATTTCAACATTCATATATATATATATATAAAGTTTCGGCTCTGACCGAGATCAGGAGGTGCCCCCCTGGTCCTCGGTTCAGCTGTGAACTTAGGGATTGGGCGCGCTTGATGGTAGCGCCTGGTCTCGTCCAAAGCCTCGCCTTGTGCCTTGCTCTGACTTGCTTTGGCGCGGGAACCCCACTGGCATTGGGCCGCAAGGCGCCATCGCCGGAGAGCCTGGGCTTTCCTGCGGTCCATTCGGACCACCACTGTGGGGCGTCGCAGACGCCGCAGGCTGCTGAGTGCCATCGAGACCTTGAGGGGTCATCATTCGTGGCACGCACCCAACCTGCCAAGAGTGGTACGACAAGTCATCATGGGCTGGCACTGTGGGCAATGCAACATACCGAACCAGGCTCAGGCGGAGTTCTGCTCAACGTGCGGACAGCATTGGGGAGCTGTCTGGCAACGAAGGGAGAAGAGATCAGTCTCCAAACCCAAGAGCAAGAAGGACTCGAGGAAGGAGAGGAAGGAGAAGGACAAGCCAGCGAAGGACAAAGGGACAGAGAAGAGTGCTCCCTCCGAGGAGAACAATGGATGGCAGGTGTTCCCCACGTCAGTGCCGTGGGTCACAACGACTCCGCAGGCACGGCTGCCAAATCCAAAGCCATCAGAGGGAACATCCTCAATCCCAGACATACCTCCGCAGCCCGTCCTCCAGCCGCCTCCTCCACCGCCTGCAGCCAGTGCCAAGCAGATGAAGACACAGCTTACTCAGGAAGAGCAAGAAGTGTTAAAGCATCTACGAGGCCTTCAATCCCTTGGAGCCGAACTCCCACCCCAGTTTCAGCTGAGGCTGACAGCGTTGGAACTCAAGGAGAAAGAGCAGGACAACCAGAAGCCCCTCTCACATGGGCATCTGAATCGCTTGCACAAGCTCCAAGGCCAGGTGCAGTCGCAGTTGGGCCGAATCCAGAAGTTGGACACGGAATGGAAGGCCTTTCTCGACTTCGTCAACGGCAAGATGGCCATGCACGTCGAGATGTACAAGACATGTCGCCACGAAATGGTCACCACGTATCAAAACAAGATCCAAGAACTGCAGGAAGTGAAGGCCTCAGTCACAGCAGCTTCGCAATCATTGATGGATGCTGCGGAGAGACCACAAGAACCACCTGCCCCACCGGAAGTGGACCAGGACATACAGCAATTTCAACAAGCAGTTCTGATGGCTGGTCAGGAAGTCCAACAAGTGGACTCCGATGTGGAGGACATGGAAGAGGTCCAGGAGGATGTCCAGGAGGATGGCAAGATCACCGGGACAAAACAAAAGGCCTTGATTCCATTCCGAGGCGCCACATCTCCAAACAAGGTGACCAACCTGCATCTCAAAGCGCCTACCAAGTCGAAAGAACCCAAGGAGCTGAAGTAGATGCTGAACGTGATTGTGATGTTCGAGGGTGGTATGTGTTTCCAGCCAGGCAAGGTGAAGGAGCGACCGGTGCGTATGAAGATGAAGCGCACCAGAGTCATCCACATCCGGTATGCCTGCCATTCCACCTCTATGACGACTCCCAATTCGAATGGCTTGACACCGATGCGGCTTTCCGGTATCAAGCAGTTGAGGAGGCCTTCCATGAGAGTCTTGTGGCTCTCCAAGCGGCCCTCACTAAGGAAAGGCACAGTTGGACAGCAAGTGCCATCAAATCCGCGTTACGAATAGGTCCTCCACAGGATCGCAAAAGAGTGAATTTCAGTGATCAGGCAACTCTCCACATCTGGGATGGTGAGAGAGACGGACAGTGCCCGATTGAACTGACAAATACAACACAGCAGCTTCGAACCATGTGGCACTTACATGGACAGATTGTCGATGCTGACCTTGCCTTTGCATTGATTCGCAAATGGCAAGATCCTTCGCAAAGAGTGTGGGGACCCGCAGTATCCCGGCACAGTCAGGTCTGCCTCCCATGTGGCCTTCGGGAGAACAGGCCCAATGCCAATGAGAGGATTGAAACTGCAGAGGCACGCATGATCCACCCTTCCATCGATGGTTGGAACGATCTGCAAGCTATGATAGCAGCTCGTCCCTCCGAAAGACACCATTTCGTTGGCCTCTGGTACCTGAATGCCCGAGGAATGCGGACGTGCCTTCGTTCAAGGAACTTGCTCATTACTGCAGACACCACTGCTGAGGAGATGCAAAGAGCGAGCATCTTTGTTTGGCAGGATCTCATTGAGTGGGAAGTGCCGATCAGGTTCGTTCCCGTGAGACCAAGGCCTGACACCCTGACAGATGCTGTAGCTCACTTCATCCTAGTTCAAGATCCAACAGATTGGCATACCGGGATGATGCTCTGCAGTGATGCCTTCCCTCCTCTGAGAAAACACCGGGCAGTCCTTTTGCCTCCAGATGCCACGGTGAGTGAGGTTTACGCAACAGCACAAGCAGATTGGACGTGTGGAGATCGCATCATTTGCTATGTGCATGGACCCAATCGTGAGAATTTTTGTACCAATGGTGATCGCGTCCTCTTAGATGAAGGCAAGATCCTTTTTGGAAACTATCGCACTGTTCCTGCGGAGGAAGACGATGCTGGTGATGACTCAGCTTCTGATGCAGAGGACGACAATGATGAAACAGCATCCACAGTCTTGCTCACTGATGATGACCATGCCAGTGAGACCACAATCGATGACTGGGACAATATCAGCCTACTGCAGGTGGAGGATCACCAGGACAGCACACATGAAGAGAGCCATGCACATGAACCAATCCCATGGAACGAATTGCCAATGGATTTTCGTGTTGCAGATGTGATGGACTGGGAAGGTGACACCCCCAGTTGGATCACCTTGACCCAGACAGCAGCTCGTGCTGAACATGTCCATCCGACAGAAGTCTCCGAACTAGCATCCGCTTGTCAGGACTTTGTCAGACCGTCTTGGACTTGGCCCCGGGGTCAGCCAAATCAGGACATGTTTGCCCCAGCAGATAACTGTGAGGGAACTGACTCTCTCCAATGCGACAGTGTTTCCTTCATGCAAGCCCAAGCGGGACAATCATCGGCAAGACGCCCTCGTCCGGCCGTTAGCCTGAATGTTTCAGATGACCTTCCCCCGGTGTCGCACGCCATTGAAGTGATCAACAGCCAGGTACAGCGCTGGTATGCCGAGGATAGCAATACTGGCACACCATTTCATGTGGCTGCATGGTTTGTTTCGATTGACAGCCCACATTGCAACACACCTCGCTGGTCACTTCTCCCTGATCATATCTTGATGTGGGAAGATGCCATTCTTGACCCATGGATGCATGACCTGGACACCAGTCAAGGATACCAGATGGAGGTCATTGATCCCTCCGCATGGTTCAGCCCTCAAGCCAATGTCGTCCATGTTTGGATCACACAAAGTCCGCTGGACAGCCATAGGCCCCTATTTCTGGTCCCTCATGCAGCAGAGGCACATGCAGTGCTAGGACATACGCTGGTGTTAGCGCCAGCAGAGCAATGTCTTTCCCAAGTGTTAGCTCAAGTCCTGGGTCAAAGACTGCCGCCATCTCTGACAGTGGACAGTGGTCAAAGCACCAGCGCCTCTATCAACCCGTTGCTCACCTTGGTGAGGGAGCTCCAATCGATGCAAGTGGTGGTTCACATCACATTAGCCCATTCACCGGATTCTGATGTCACTGCCATGATGCAACGGGACCGATCCAGATCCGGCCATAGACATGCTGGAGCCAGTGACAGGAAAGACCCAGCTGATGACAGAGAGTCATCTTCCCCTGACCAACCGCAGGAGCCAGAGGAATCCGATGATGAAGCCGCGGAGGACTTGGAAACCTGGAAACTTGTGTATACCAGCATGCCGGAGGACCCTGCCCCTGTGCAGGCTGGGGGGGCTGGTCCGAGTGCCTCACAAGCAGCCCAAGCCATTGGTTTCCCCCTTCGAGAAATCCGTAACATACACATCGTGCACTCGCTCCATCGACAGCTGTTGGACTCTATCGCATTGATTGAATGTGTGGAGGACCACATGAGAGATGATGAGTCAGCCATTTTGTTTGACATCATGTGTGATCCAGATGCAGGTCGTGATGCGGAGCCTCAGGTATTCCATGCCATGATGCTGACCCGCAACTCGCATACTTATGCATCCTTCATTGGCTCAGTGAGACTCACTAGGTTTCAACGACTGCATCCCACTGAAGTCATTGTCCTACACAACGGAGATATCTGGCGGCCAGGAGACCCCCGACCGAGGAGCATCAGCAATGGAGATCATCTCCAGGTCAGTTTTGGGCCCACCAGACGGGGGTCCCATGCTGTGGCTCTCATCGACTGGCTTCTGGACGAAGGCATCACCCCATGGCCGAGTCTCTTGGCCGCACGAGACAACCAAAGTGTGTCACCGACCATCCCTTTTAGCATCCGCTCGGAACATGACGGCATGCAGATCTCAGCATTCGAGTGCCCCGAGCAGCGACAGGGAGCAGGTTTCGCGGGCATTGCCTTCAACAGCTGGTTCATTGGACATGCCAGATGGCCAAGATGTGAGTCTAGCCGAGTGGTCATTTTCTCTCAAGACCAGAACTCCTGGAAACAGAGCCTGCAACGCATCTGGGCAGATCGGTTTGATCCAACAAGACCATACCTCGTCACTTGGGTGAGCCCTCGACCCACAAATCTAGGTCTCCCAGAGTATGACCTTCTCCCCCATGTCATCATTGAACAGGAGTTCATCAGAGGTCGTGTCAGTGCTCTGTTGTCTGTTACCTCTTTGCGGCCCACTCATCCAGGAGTCACACATGTGGCAGTCTCCGCTGGAGATCGCATGGAAGTCAGAGGATATCTAGAATTGGCCCAGATAGCAGACGTGTGCGGCAATCTCATTCAATGCACAGTGTCGCATGATGGGAGGACATTGACTGACAGTGAGATTGTCTTCCGTCCATCAGGGTGTACATTTGACATCACCATTGAACACGCACCCCGGTTGACTGCATTGTTAGAGGAATCCAGCATGCTTCAGGTGTCTCGAGGCCCTCAGACCAGCATTACCAGTGCCGCTGCAGCCGACCAACCGGATACAGGAAGCACTCCCATGACCACGTTAGCCATGCGCCCAGCAGAAGGGGGCCCATGTTGCAGCTTTGACGGGGATCCCATTCAGTCATATCTGCTAGAACAGACCTACCACCTTCAAGTGCGGGAGGGCCAACACGCCGGGAGTCTGAGCACCTATGTTGCCACCTACTTCCTTTCGCCAGATGGATGGCCTACGTGCCCCTTTGCGCGCAATGTGGAATTGGTTGGTGACCCAGGTCAATGGAGAAATCAGATCTTGAGTGCATGGCAGGGAGCCCTTCACCCTCTCGAGGACACCCAGGTGTACATAGTGCATCCCTCGCCACACCAACAAATCACTCATTCTGGCATTCTCGCATACGTCCTCGTGGTGCAATTTAGGGGTACCGTCCAAAACCCGGTCCTTGTCACTCGTGGAGAACAAGGTGAATACATCCATGTTGCCATGCTCGTTCCCCTGGACTTTGACCGCTTTGTCATTCTCAACAAGATGGACCTTGTTTCTCACTGCATTGGACCAGGGCGTCGCTTTGAGTGCCTTGTGAGACATGGTGCCTTGATCATTGAGACAGGGCACTTTGTGAGACTTCCAGCGGGCAGCAGTGTGCATGTGGAGCTCGTTCAACGCATTGAAGATGCCACCAGCACCAGTAGCCAGCATCTCGACTCCCCTGATAGCTATTCGAGACATGGTCATCCACCCCAGCCTGCGAGCAAGGGTGAGCAGACATTAAATGAGACCGCTGTGCCCATTTCAATCCGGAAAGCATTGGCAGCTGATTCTCGTATGGTGAAGGTCATTCATATTGACCGGTCTCTTGCCTGGAAGACCATGTGGATCGATCGTTCTTTGCTGCACAGATACAAATCCCACGGTTCTCAGATCTCTGACTTATGGCAGGAGGAGGACGGGACTACCATGGGTGTCGTTATTGCCACTGGGAACCCTGCCATTGTCTATGTTCCCAAACTCTCTGTGTTCAATGATGCCACCTCTGTCCACATTGAACAAGTAGAGCCCAAGCAGACCAAGGAAACCCAGCAATTGAAATTCCTTTACAGGCAGGGCGTCCGGAGAGCTGTGCTCCATCCCCCGTGGCTGCATGATTCAGACAGACTTCGAGTGTGTCATTACACTCATCAGGACCCGTCATTGCAGCAACAGGAAAGGACCACCAAAGCTCCGACCCCATGGCCGGATCCACAACCTCCGGTTGAGTCCCTGCAGACAGTTACTTGGCTTCATGGCCTGGATACGGAGATTGCCTCCCTCAGCATCCCTTTGCCGTGCCACCCGACGTGTGTACATGACATGCTGCATGCTGAATGGATTTCGCTCACTGCTCATACTCATGGCCTTGGTTTGGAAGAGCAATTCGTCCTGCAAGGACCGGCAACCATTGATTGGGAGACCTTCGACCGAATAGTCATTCTCACTGATGGCTCTGCCAAACATGGTGGCCCAACTGACACTCCCCAAATGGGATGGGCCTTCATTGTTTTGGGTGAAGTGTATGGCAATGACGCGGTGTTCCTTGGATGGGCAGGTGACCCCGTCATCCTAGACCCAGACGACAGCCGTCACATTCATTCGCACCAAATGCATTCCACCAGAGCAGAGACAGAGGCACTTCTCTGGGCTATTTCTTGGAGGCTCAGCCGTGCTCATGCCAAGACCACAGCCTTTCTCACGGATTCAATGGTTGGCAAGGGTGTTGCTACTGGCACAGCCAGCACAAACGGAGATCAGCCCTCCATTCTCCTGCGTAGTGGAGCCCTCGCACTCCGTCAAAGCCAAGGACACCAAGGTCCACTCATCGACCATGTCAGAGCCCATAGTGGACATTTCTGGAATGAACTCGTTGATCGCCTAGCAGGTTATGTGCGTAGCCTGGAGGTCCCCAGGGGACATGTGCAACCTCCCACGGAACACTGGCAGCAAGTCTACTGTCACCTGCCCATGCTGATCGGCTCGGGTGCAGCCAGCATCGATCACCATTCAGGTTCCATTGTCATTCCGAAGCCGCACTTGCCCACACGAATTGATCCTGCTAGTGTTGGAGAGATATCGCAGACCCCCACCCAGCAGAGGATCCAAGTTCGCCTTCGCTGTGCATCGGGCAATGTTCAATCGTTATACGCGTCGGCTACTGGAGGAAAGGGCAAGATAGCATACCTGCAAGACCAGCTGCACGCAGCCAGTCTTCATCTGATAGGTCTTCAAGAAACCAGAGGCCATGAAGGAGCCTGGGACACCGCCAACTGGCTGAGACTTGCCGCCAGTGGCAATAAGGGCAATCACGGGGTTGAATTGTGGGTCAACAAGGCTATCGCCTATGGTTGGACAGGTGACCGCCCACATTTCTTTGCCAAGTCACATTTTGCTGTGGTCGCCAAAAATCCCAGATGGCTTTTAATTAAGCTAGACGCCCCTGGCCTTCAGGAGTGGATCCTAGTTGCCCATGCTCCCCATGGGGGCATCAAAGAAGATTCTCGCCAGGATTGGTGGCATCAGCTCAGTGAGCTGCTTCATCACTGGCAGGCCTCAGACCGTTGCCTTGTCTTCCTGGATGCCAATGCAACCACAGGGGGGTCTGCACGCCTCATGTCATGATGCAAGGCGATGTGGTCAATCACAGCACAGCCTTCCTCCGTGATTTTCTGCAGACCAACCACCTTAGCCTCCCATGCACTGAGCCTACTCTGGGGCCCTTCAGGACGACCTGGACTAGTCCAGATGGGCGCACCCACAAGCGAGTAGACTACGTTGCGGTGCCTGTGTCCTATCTACATCGATGCCATCATTGTTTGATCGACCTCGATGTGGATTTGAATTTTCATGCTGGTGATCACTCCATGACAGGTGTAGAACTTCAATGGGACACCACTTCCATCGTGAAGACAGGTGGTGCTTCATCCTGGAAGTTCCATCGCCCGGGCATTCCAGGCTCTGCTCTGCTGTCGGACAAGCTTGGGCAATACCCCGACATTCCTTGGACCACTGATTCAGAGACGCACCATTTGCTTGTCAACCAGCATGTGGGGCAATCACTCCAGGAAGCTTGCCCACGTCCTCGCACTGGACCAAAGAAACCATATGTCACAGAAGCCATTTGGGACCTCCGTGCAAGACTCAAAAGGGAGCGCAAGGAACTACAGTGGTCTCATAAGCAACATGGCCGCCAGCTAAGTCGACATGCCTTGAGCCTTTGGTATCGCCTTTGGACCACCAAAAGCAACCGTTCCCCTCGCATTCCACTGGTCACAGCGCCACCGAAGCACAATGTTGTGGAACGAGTTAAAAGCATCCGAGCCCTCGCCAAGGAACTCAAGCATGGCATCCGACAGAGCAAACTTGCAGCCATAGAACAGTGCTTCCGTAGCTTCCATGATCGGACTCCAGCATCTGTGATTTTGAAAGAGCTGCGTCCCTTCAAGGGTAGCAGCAACTCCAAATTCTTTGGTGCCCCCACTCTCCCTATGGTGGCGTTATCTGACGGCACCATCTGTGGCACCCCAGAGCAGGCCCTTGACCGGTGGATTGAGTTCTTCGCCAGCATGGAGGGAGGAGTGAGAGTGTCCAAGACAGAACTCAGAGGACATTGGTTGCAAGGCCTGGAGGAGCACAGCCAACTCACCTCTGGCACGCTTCAGGATCTCCCTACCGTCGAGGGACTGGAAAGGGCCATGAGACGCGTTCGATTGCATAAAGCCACAGGACCAGACAACATCCCTGGAGATGTTTGTCATTGCGAGCCAGTGCACATGGCTGCTCTATACTTCCCACTGTTGCTCAAAAGTGCACTGTTTGGCATGGAACCATTGCCATTCAAAGGAGGCAGGCTCACGACAGCATGGAAAAAGAAGGGGGCACACACTGATTGCAGTGCTCACCGCTCTCTCCTCATCAGCAGCCACCCAGGCAAAGCATGTCATAGAACGCTTCGGGACCAGCAAGGGCCTGAATTTGACCGTGCCCTGCATCCGGACCAGCACGGAGGACGTAAGGGCACTCCGGTGGGACTGCCCATCCATGTGGTCCGGGCACATCAGCGCATTCAGGCTGCTGAAGGCCGTGCATCGGGGGTTGTATTCCTAGACCTCAAAGAGGCGTTCTACAGAACGCTCAGGGAGCTCGCAGTTGGCACCCGACCCAGTGATCAGCTGGAAACGTGGATTGCTGGCCTCCATCTCCCAGAGGACACCTTGGCAGACCTCCGTGAGCAGCTATCCCAACAGAGTGCCATCGTTCAGGCAGGCTTTTCTGAACAGCAGTGCAACATGGTCCGCTCCCTTCACCATTCCACATGGTTTTACATGGGCAATCAGGGCGACAGAGTGCTGACCTCAACAGGGTCCAGGCCTGGTGACTGTTACGCCGACTGGGTGTTTAGTGTCCTGTTCTCAAGGGTGCTGAGGAGGTTGGAAGAGCAATTGATGGCTAGTGGACTCATGGACATGATCCCTGTGGCCCGTCAACCTGGATTGGATGGCACGCATGCCACAGACCGCAGCGTCCCACTCATGGGACCGGTGTGGATGGATGACTTGGCCATCTGCCTCTCGGCACCTGATGCAGATTCTTTGGTGCTCAAAGCAGGACGCATTCTTTCAGAACTGCTTACAGTCTGCAGAGCACACGGAATGCAGCCCAACCTGAGTGCCGGAAAGACGGAAGTTCTCCTGTCTCTCCGCAACAAGGGTGCAGCTCGATGGAAGACCCACTTCTTCAGCAAAGGAGGCAGACCACTATTGGATGTGGTCACAGATGCTGGGGTGGAACCCGTCCATGTGATAGCGGCCTACAAGCACTTGGGGGGCCTCGTCCACCATACTGGCCAAGGAGCGCAAGAATTGCGGCAGCGCATGGCCCAAGCACATCAGGCGTTTAATGAGAACCGGCGCCTGCTTTTCCAGAATGAGAAGTTCACACATCAGCAGCGCATCACTTTGGTCGACACGCTGGTGATGAGCAAATTCCTTTTTGGACAGGAGACTCTCCTTGTCGAAAAGCCCAAGGACTTTGCGAAGACGGAGGCGGCCCTCCATCGGCTCTACAAAAGGATTCTCAAACTCGACCCAGCAGCCCACATCACGAAGGAGAAGCTATTAGCAGATGTCGGACTGCCGGACTTGCAGACGCTGCAACGCAGGGCGCGGTTGCGCTACTATGGCCTCCTGTTTCGCTGTGCTGACCTCCGGATGTGGGGACTTATCCAACAGGATCGACAGTGGACAGCACAAATTCGCAATGATCTGTCATGGATATGGCATCGGGTCTTGCTCCGTGATCCATTGCCTGACCCTACCAGTGACCTCGCACCATGGCACCGTCTCATCGAGTCCCGCCCAACTTACTGGAAGAAGTTGGTCAACCGAGCCACCCGGGCAGAAGTCCTGACCCAAAAGCACCAGCACGTTGTGTGGACATTTCATCATGACTTCACTGCACGTCTTGGCCAACCAACACGACCTGCTGCCGAGACAGGAGATGCAGACCCAGGAGCTATCACAACCATATGGATGCATGTGCTGCAAAGTCGTTCTTCGCTCGAGAGCTGGAGAGAGTGTCCACATGCATAAGAAGCATGGCCATTGTGCCAAAGAGCGCCTCTTTATTGATGGAACACAATGCTCACATTGCCTCAAGGAGTATCATACCTACTCCAAGCTTCAGCGCCACTTGCGCCATTCGCATCAGTGCCGCCAAGCGATCCGTCCTGTCCGCCACGCCACTGATCTCCTTCCGGGCATTGGCTCTCACGTGGACAGGGCCCAAGTCCGTGACCTGGACGACCTGGTCCCCATCCAACAGGCTGAAGGCCCGGGTCGACCGCAGAGACCCCGAGAAGAGGTCCCGGATGTTGACTGGACCTTGGAAGAAGCGCTCCTTGATCTCCTACACCCAGAGCATGGACAACAGGTAGTGGAGGACTCCTTGCGGAACCGCCTCCGAGACTGTATCTCAGGTCTGCCGGTTTCGTGGACGTCGTGCAGGGCTACCTTGCGCTACATGCTGAACACCGTGACGGTGCATGACTTTGAGGACGACCTGGACACCTTCCTCGTTACGCAGAATGTCCTTGCAGCCCTTGCAGAACCGGATGCATGGGAGTTCTTGCAGCAAGCACTTCCCTGCCGACAAGTGCCTGGGAGTCGCACTTTGGAGGATCTCACCGCTGCTCTTTGCGATGGCCCTCCGGCGGGTAGCTTAGTGGAAGCTCCACGTCCTCCTCTAGGACGCCATCGTGTCGTCCTCCACTTGTTTTCGGGCCGTCGTCGGTTCGGCGACCTTCAATGGTTCTTGGAACGTCTCCAGCCACAAGAAGGTACAACCCTTCACACCATTTCGATTGATCTGGTGTTTCATGAGCAATGGGGAGACCTTTCCCGAGAACATACCCAGCAGTGGTGGCTCTGGAACATACAGCAGGGATGGGTAGCCGCTATGATGGCGGGGGCGCCCGGGCGGACGGGGGCCC
>VSDK01026905.1:802382-826025 GCA_009767595.1 Symbiodinium kawagutii
CCGGGGAAGGGCCAGCAGCGGGAGGCTGGCTGCCGTTCAGATGCTTCTGCAGCTTCCAGGATTTCGCCTCACACATGTTTGGCAGGGCTTCTTTGGCTCACGAAGCCCCAAACCAACCCACATCCTGTCGCTCAATGTCTCGCGTCTCGAGGACGTCTTGGCTGAGCACCAGGTCACCGATCAACTGCCGACCAACACCAGCATTGGCCTCGCTGGGGATGGATGCTGGCACACGACAGCGCTGAAAGAATATCCTCCAGCGCTGAATCATGGTTTTGCACAGGCAATGATCGATTTTCTCCGAGCGACTCCAATTGGGAGTCAGCTCCAGTCTGAGGCCTTTTGGGAGATGGTACAGCCAATGCAAGCGTCATTCGGCGACTCCATCGGCCTAGACTGTCATCTTTAATTCTTTGCAATCGACAGCCGCGGTGAAAGCCTCTATGTGCTGCCAGGTCAAAAAAAATATATATATATATTTAATTACGTATATCTGTGTGTAATTTACTTATACATATATATATATATATATATTTATATGCATTTATTCACATGATTCTACGTTTGTATGCTAAAACACAGAGCCGTGTCGCAGGTGGATGAAGCCAAAGGCAACTATCCCAAGCTGCACTTGTCGGTCTTCGTCCAGCTGCTCCTGGAAAGCCTTCCGGAGGCCCCCGGTGCCACGATGCAGGTAGTGATGCAGGTGACATGGACGTCCCTCAACGGGAAGCAGCGATGGATATTAGGCGGTTAATAGTGGTTAATGGTTGTGAATAGTGGTTGATAGTTGGCAGTCAACTCAACCAACTAGTTCCTGAGTGGTTGACAGTTGGCGGTTAATAGTGGGTAATAGTGGTTGATGGTTTACCAGAGTGAATGGGTGGATGCTGGTTAATGGTTGTGAATAGCTAGTTGGTTGGTCTGAAGTATGTTCTTTTTTCGTCCTCAATATTTGTGATGCTTGGTTGACTGATATTTTTCACAAGGGTGGAAACCAGCAACCAGCAGTGGTGCCTGAATAGTTCTGTTCAGCAAATGGTTAATGTCAGTAAATGCTTGTTGACGACGGTTTGAAAATCGTTCATGATGCTTCGTTGAGCGCGATTGGCATTGTTTGGTCATGACAGTTACTGTAATGGTTAATCATAGGTAAACATATATTTCAAGAATTACACATACTGGTTCAGAACGATTAAGAATGGACAATATTTATTCAAGAGTGGTTGATGATTAGTAATTAGTGATATTTGATATCGGCTTATTGTGGTTAAGCAAAAAAATAAGGATAGAAAGGCACATTCATCATGATCTGTGTATATCAGTGTGCAGTTGAAACTAGTGACTCTAGTAAATAGCTGATGACTAGAAAAGCTGATGGTGGTTGATGCCAGTTCAGGACTGCCAAGAAAGGCGATACAGGAAGTCTCCATCAGAGCAGGCTCCAAATTCAGCAGTTCAACCACTGGGTAAACCGCTTTGGGTAGCCAACATCCATGTGTTTGTTAAGCTTCGCAATGACTTATTAAATCTCAGGGTTGGTGAGACTTCGAAAGCCACTTTGAAACCACGACGGCCGTTTGTTGGTGACTAATTCATCTATGGCGAACCATGAACCCCTTGGTTTAGGAGAGAAACCCACCAACAACCATGATGACTAGCCTGCTTTGACCCACCTGGTACGCATGAAAGATGGGATAAGAAAACCCACTTGAAACCGGTCACATTGGTAAACTGACTAGCTTGGCTCCTTAGTATTTGGGAACCCACTTGAAACCTGGTGTCATGAAAACTCACCTTTGAACTCACCTGGGTGTTTCTCAAAACATGGGTACCGCTAAATCATCCTTTATCCTCCATTTGGAATAATAAACCCAGACTTTTCAGGGTTCCTTATGGCTTGAGAAACCCCCAGCTGATTACCATAAAAAATACCTACTTGAAGGCCTGAGTATAATATGTGAAAAACACATGTGAAAAAAAAACATCAATGGGTTAAACTCCATCACTCCCTGAGTTTTTTCCTGCCACAGGCTCCAGGGTCGCGAAGTGTGGAGGACTGGGTGGAAAGCTTCACCAAGTGGAGCACGGAGGCCCAGGTGGTGTGGAGTGGAGGCGATTCGGTGCGTTGAACCAGGGGCGTTGCTGGGGATGATGGTGGAACCAGGTAATCATTGTGGTTAATGAGGGTTAATGATGATGGTTAGTTATGATGGTTTTGATGGTTTATGATGGTTAATTATGATGGTTGATGCATATGATGGTGAATGCTGATTTGCAATAATGGCTAATGAACAGTAATGATGGTTCACAGTGATGGTTCATGACAGAAAAGGCAGGGCACCAATGGATTGATCAATCATCATTCAGCATCAAAATTCATCCTAGCCATTGTTAAGCATCATTAAGCATTGGGGCTAAGATTATCAAGCACTATTGACGTATGTATAAGTGGTAATGAGCCAATCAACCATCATCAAACGTCATGGTCTGATAGTGGTTGTTGAAGGGGAATGTAAGGTGCTGGTTACATGAAGCATCATCATTGAGCATCCCGGTTTTTGTGAACTAGGCAGCAGTGGCTGCTTGAGATGTTCCAAGTTGTGCGCGCTGTTAGCATGCTGGTAGTTTCCAAAGGTAAGGTTCCACGATTGAACTCCATTACAGGGCTTGTTTTCTTTCTAGGGATGGCTTTGATTGTGCCTTTGGCTTTGGCCCTCATAAAACAATCCAGCAATTACTTCTCTTACCTGTTCATCATGGCACTGGGCCAGGCTGACGAGCACTGCGGCGTTAGATCTTGCGCTGCTAAAGAGGTCATTTGCAAGGACCTGACCTGCTTCCACAGCCCTGTCCTCTCGAACATGTCTTACACAAATTGGCTCGTGGCAACTCTGCGAAGAAGGCTTGCGGTTGAGAGGTGCGCAACGTGGGTGCAGCGCTCCTTTTTCAGAGTTTACAGCAGTGCCGAGTTCGTCACTTTCCAAGCCAGTCGTGCTTGTGGAGTGCCCAACCAGCGGTTCCCTGCGCACCAGGGCCATGCCAAACGGGCGTTGGTCCCATCCTCCGCGAACCGGCGCACGTGCAAATGCACGTCCCCCTGGCCCACGTGAACCTCACCCTTGCAGCCAGGGCATTAGATATGGACCTCCCGTTTGAATTTTCTTCGTTGTTGACAGACGCAGTTGCAGAAAATCTGGAGTTGATATGGTCAGACGCCATTGCAGAAAATCTAGAGTTGAAAATGAGCACAGTTGAAAATGAATCTGAAGAATTTGGAGCCCTTCGGTGAGGGATTGGAAGAGGTGAGGCGCGAATACTGGAAGACTGTGCCGGTCATTGTCCGATTTTTCGGGGCAGGAACTCCAAGCGATCAATTTACCATTCACGGGTGTTTTTTTTCGAGGTTTGGATTTTTAGCCAAGGGTCGCGGACGATAGTTCTGGTACCCTCATCATCACAGAATCATCATGTTAGGAGGGGAAATCACCCATGCTGGATGATGGATGCATTGAAGGCTCACGCCATAAACCGAGGAACCACCCAACCAACTAACCAACCAAATAATCTATGTTCACCACTGCGTTTGAATCAGCTATCCGGCTTCCCCATCATTGTTAGCATGTGTTGCTTGCGATTATTTGCCACTGTTTGATATTAAGAACCACTGCGTCTTTTCGGACGGCAATGAACATATATCAATCTTAGTGATCCTGCAGCAATTAGTGAATCACCAAATACACATAAATTTGGAATCAAACCATCCAATCTCTTTAGCCTTGTCATTTTATTATCCATGAACAAGTCATCATTGACCATGTAGTATTTGCCATAATCATCAGGAGCCATTCAAAATCATCACGACCATCCTCGTTCACCATTGATAACCATGTTTTTGTCATTGAGCATTGATGATCCATGAATGAAGCGTCAGACTAATCAGCAATTATGCATCAACTAACCATTAAATAATCATCAGCTGCCATCACATATCAATTAACCACCAAGCAACCAGCATCAACCTCTGAACATTTTCAACCACTATTAGCCATTGCTACAAATTCACCATTATTAGCCATCATTAGCCATCAATCAACCACAAATCAACCACTATCAACCCTTACTAGCTCGTTATCAACCAATCATCCATGCGAATCACATGATCAACCACCCGTTCGCATCGCCCGCGAGGTCAAGAGCGTTTGGGCCAGAGCCGTTGCGGCGCCATCCTCTTTGATTCCAGGTGCCCAGCGCTCGTATGCGTAGTAACATTTAACAAGACAGAGTGCTACCCCTAGTTAGGTAACTTAGGTTAGTTGACTTGGGTTAGTTCACTAGGGTCGTAACATTTAAGAAGACAATTATTTAACAAGACAGAGTTAGCTTAGACTGGTTGGTGGTTTCAAACAATTTTGATTTTCCCTAGTAATCACTAACAAATGGTTGGTTGACTAATTGGTTGCTGTAAGTGTCACTCCAACTTTGACCCGAGGAAAGGTGAAGAGTCTTCAAGTGTTTGGCTTTGATGTTCTGCTCAGTGGGATCTATCAGCGACCTAGCTTTCCAAGGCAACAAGAGGTGGTACAACTGTTACAGAAGTACGTTCCGGTTGATGCTGGCAGTGCTTGTTCTAGTAGCAAGATTTCGGGGCGATTGGGAGGGTTGCCTCCTTTGTGTGTTTCTCCTGACTTTGTGGTGTGGCCAGAAGATCAGCAATGCTTTTCCAAACCGTTTCATCTGCAAGCGAAAGCAGCCTGTGTGGCGCAACAGCAAGTTCGTAGGGCACGACGTAGGCAGTAGTTTCAGGACATCCCTTTCCACAGTGGAAGGCATTGACAGTCAGGTCTCTCTTGCGCCGCGGCTCTCGGTTCGTGGCTGGGGGTGTCCTGGGATTGAAGTGCAACGGTTGGTTGACTAATATTTTTCAAGGGGTTTGAAACCACCAACCAGTTAGTTTAGTTCATTGGAGAAACTATCCATTAACTTTGGTTATCAAGCCAGGTTACCATTTGGCTTAGGTTAGTTGACCTGGTTTAGTTCACCCGGGTAACTATCCATTAGGGAAGATATAGTGAGACTGGATGATGGATTATAAGCCAACTTATAACCAGGGGATTGCCACTCTGTATGCTTGTGGGTCAATCTTAACCATCCAAAGGGGGATGAGTTGGCCGGTTATTATGTTCAATTTATCTTATTACATACATCAACCATGATTGCTAATGAAATTTTCAACAATGAAGAAAAGTAATGTCAGTAGATTATATGACAATATACTTGAATTTGCGGACAAACATATATACATGTTAATGTCGTGCTGCCACTGCTGATTAACAACCAAGAGTGTCCGATTTTTCCTGCATACTGACACATGTGGTTGCAGGAGCTTTACGATAAGAGTAAGCATGGACTGGTCAACGGTTGTTGTTCTGTTTTGCGATTGATGGATACAACGGTGAACAACAACTGGGAAGATGACACTGAAACCAAACAACTCAATGTGCCAACACTAGCTGCTACCCAGCGAATCAGCTCGGACGTTGATATCGAACTCATGCTGGGTTTCACCCAACTGCAGGGGTTTCTTCCAATGGAAACCATGCAACGCACAGTGCCAGTGGGTGATGCAGGGTTGGCCCAACTTTGTGTTGGATGTTTTGGCACTCAGCATGCACTTCAGCACTATTAACCATTAGTTTACTATCATTAAACACTACTAAATAAGATTTGCTCAGCATGATTTAGCAACACCAGAGATACAAGCTGGCCAGGTAGCTTGTGAGCCATGAAACACATGACATGGTAAAGTTTGACTGTCAAGATGTCGCCAACTGGTCAGAGGACCCTACGACAATTCCTAATTTCTGCAAATAAGAATCAACCAACAATATCTAGTTGGTGTTTTTTTCTACTCTTCTTCAAGCCATATTCTTGATGGTTGGTTGACTGTTTTTTTTCAAACGGGTTGAAACCGTCACCATCTAAGAATTGGCTTACCAACTTTCCTGGCCACTCCCATTGAACCTGACATCATTACACGTTATTGTGACGGGTGAGACAGAATGATGTGTGACCCAAATGATATGTTCGGGGAAAATTATCATTTCTTTATATAATGGCGCCAGTAGATCAACTGGTGTGTGGTTTCATATTTTTGAAGTTTCCCTAGCACCACCAAATGGTTGGTTGGTTGACAAATATTTGTTTGTAGGGGTGAAACCATCAACAAGTCAATGATTAGCCTGTAAAAAGAAAGTGAAGCTGTCTGCAGGTGGGAAAGCCTGCTGATGGTGTGCACCTACGGATACTTGGCATCCCAAAAAGTCTTGGGATTCGTGGGTGATTTGCTGTTGATCATCAGTTGAGTATGTTTCCAAAGGTCCAAAATGCAAGTTCAAGTCTGAGTGCTGGCAGTTCCAATCTAGGACAAACAAGTCGGAGTAGGATGATTGAATGCAAATCATACTGACATAGTTTGCATGTAGCACTGTAGCACGTATTCATACACATTGATGCATTACATCATTTGGCATAAGCAGGTATTGAGCAAAGTCCAATCTTGCACTTCTATCATATTGTAACTTGTCATTCCATTTTCATCATTGCCTTTTTTCAATACTCTAATCAGGAGTCTTCGTCTTGTTGTTGGTGTTCTTCACTAGTATTATTGGGTTCTGTTTGTTCCCCTCATGTTCAATGCCCCTGTAGTATATGTTTGACTATCAATACTGCAGACCCAGGGGCTATGGGGTACTGAGAGCGATTGATTCATCATTGATTCCTGCTGCTACTCAACCAACATTGAGCTGCTTGCAATTCGTGCTGCTACTCAACCAACATTGAGCTGCTTGCAGAAATGGTCACTGGATCCCGCTGCGCGTCAATCAAGAAGTATGTAGTTGATTGCCATTATTCATTCAGCGCTATCCTATGAATAATTGAACTGATCATAGTTTGTTGTCATCAGAAGTCGTGAGTAGCATCAAACATTCTCAATAGTCATTCTTCACCACACCTTGACCATCATGGCCATCATGTCCTCCAACCACCTGATGGCATCATAATCATCATCACCATCACCATCACCATCATCATCATCATCAATCATCATGACCATCATGACTATCAACCATCATCAACCACTATTAGTCACTATATAAAACACCCTGTTGTTGCCTATTGGCCCCTATAGTTGACCATTAACCACTCGCTGATCATGAACTAACCACCGTCAACCAGTGCTTCATCCAGCTCCCAGGTGGCGTGTGGTGCTTCCCTGCCGGCAAGCTGGAGCGCGACGAAACCGAGGCCCCGTTGCGTGGTGCTGCTGGCGCCATGTGGGTGAGTTGGGTTTTGTTTGGGGATAAGCCTTGGTAAATCACGAAGTTTCTGTGGATTGAGCTTGGTCGTTCAACAAGAATACTAGGTGCTGTACCAGCTTAAGGCAAGTTGTTTGGGATAAGCTTGATATGGGTTTTATGTATACATGATCTGGTATGACTGATTGTAAAACTGACCATTCGAATTGAGATTGGCAACTCTAATCTTAGTTTTGTTTGGTTGTGTACTGACCATTGGTGTTGAGACTGGAGATCGCCATCATACCAGTGGGGAGAGTGAGCGGTATCTCATATGCATTGCTACACGGAAGTGAGTGTATACAGCTGGTCAATCTCTGAAATAGGGGTCCGACAATCAGTCACAGAAGGACAAATGGCTGAGGGTAACACCCTGATATGCCAGAAAAACCCTGAAATGACCAAAGTAGTCTGCTGGTTGGGATGTTCATCCATCCATTTTGATTTATTATACACAATTAATGACCCAAGGCCATCCGAAATTCAGTCGCTGCTTCAGTGGTTTTGAGAGTTTTTTGTAAAAAATGTTTATGTTTGATTATCTTTATTTGATAGGTAGAAGATAGATATACATATCTAATGTATAGTGGAACATATGTGTGTTTCTTCCCACCGGACGTGATCAGTTTGAGTCATGGGAGATCCATAATATTCACAAGCCCTTCATGTTTTTGTCATTAAATCACAACTTATTTAAACATTGGCTTTTAGCCTTTACTACCACCTGATGTGTAGATAATTGTCATCAATGACAGTTGATATGTACAAAGAAGGTATGTTTGGCTGACCAGTATTAACTTGTAGCAAGCTTATAAAATGATCTATTTGTACCAAATGCACGATTTATGACGCATCTTTGATATCCAACTGTCTTTGATGACCCAGAGATACTTTGTTCCGATGCCTTTAGCTCTGCATTCAGCTCTGCACATGAATCGCGAATCCCACGAAATGATTGTCGCTCATAAGAAATGATCCGGGCCTCAACGTATAGTTGGTTCAAAATGGTTTCTCATGGTGAGCGATACTTCATTGTGTGTTGTTTTCTCTATTCCAAGTGATGAGTTCTATGATGTTTGACAATCATCGAGCCATTTTTGTGTCAAAGATGGAAACCATCCAACCATCCAACCAACCAGTTGTATTTGGTATATCCATATATATCCCGATGAGTCAGTATTGTTGGTTATCCAAGCTTACCAACCATTACGAGTCTTGTTGGTTATCTAAGTTTATTTACCAACCATTAATCACAACCATCCATCCAACCATCCAACCAACCAACCTCTTTCCACTTTCCACTTGTCCCTCCAACCAAACATCTGGCAAGAACGTTTGGTACCTGTTCAGTTGGGGGTGTGTTCAATCAAGCTTCACCCCTTGAAGACCACTTGATGACTCCCAGCCAGGGTTGTTTGGGAATGACCTGGGAATAGCCTGGGGGTGAGTCAGAACTTGCTGCCATTCCTGGCTTGTCATCAGCTGGACAGCTTGAACATGCCATGATCATTGATGTCATGACATGGCATGGCAGGACCACATTTGAAAATGGCATCAAGGTGTCAAACTGACAATGAACTTCTTAATGGCCAAGTGGTCTGTTTGGCAATGAAATGACCCAAATGTTGTTTTATGCACTGACATGCTGGTATTTGCCTCTGAAGTGACATTAAATAGCAAAAATAATTAGCATTGTGCTCAAGCTGTTGCCATTCTGGACCCAGCAAACTGGAGAATTTATCAGAGCAAGTGGCTATTGCAAAACTACTTAAACATAAAAGGGGCCGTGCTTGAAACAATGAAGATCAAAAAAAGGGCAGCATTCTGTTTACACAGCATTAATTCGACTATCAAAAAATCTTGGCCCACAGGCCCGCAGGCTATCCCAAATCTGGGAATGATCTGGGAATGATCTGGGAATGACCTGGGGATGATCTGGGAATGATCTGGGAATGATCTGGGAATGATCTGGGAATGACCTGGGGATGATCTGGGAATGATCTGGGAATGAACTGGGAATGAACTGGGAATGATCTGGAAATGGGCTGGGGGTCAGCCAAAATCTGGGAATGACCTGGGAATGACCTGGGAATGATCTGGGAATGATCTGGGAATGATCTGGGAATGGTATGGGAATGAATGGGGGGTGGGCTTAGGATATTGTGGGAGGGGCCTGGGCGTGAAATTGAAATAATTTCCCAGCCACAGCCTTCAGAACTGTGCCAATTCCAAATGCCACATTACATGTGGCAACTATGAATTGCAGGGGAGGTCAGTTTGAGGTGGCCCTCAACTTCCTACAGGCTATGGTATGCACATGTATGCACTGTAGTGCAGGGAGGGTTGCATAGAATGGCTCACTCTTGAAATAATTTCCCAGCCACAGCCTTCAGAACTGTCCCAATGCCAAATGCCCCATTACATGTGGCAAATATGAATTGCAGGGGAGGTCAGTTTGAGGTGGCCCTCAACTTCCTGTAGGCTATGGTATGCACTGTAGTGCAGGGAGGGTTGCATAGAATGACTCACTCTTGAAGTCGTTTCCCATCCTCATGCTAACAAATGTACTTCCAGGAAAGATTGGGAATACTCTGGGTTTCACCTGGGTTTAGTCAAGGAAAGATTGGGAATACCCTGGGGTTCACCTGGGTTTCACCTGGGGTTAGTCAAGGAAAAATTTAGGGTAATTTTTTTGGAGCCCTTGTTGAAAACAACCCCTATTGAACAAGTACCTAATGTTCTCCCATGAAAACACCAAGCATCCAACCAGCCATCCACTTATAGCTGGTATATTCATACTACTATTGTTGCTTATTGAGGATATACCATCATATAACCATCATATACCCAGTAATAGCAACTACTTATTGGTGGATGGTTGGTTGCTTGCTTAAGGCTGGTTATATCCCCTACTACTATTAACCATCATATAACCAGCCTTAAGCAAGCAACCAACCATCCACCAAGTGCACCATCACTTCTCCAACTGGTCGTCTCACCGTCCGCCTCGTTGAGCCAGGTTCAATGTGCCCTGCGCGAAGTGAACGAGGAAATTGGTCTGGACATCTCGGAGATGATCGACCCCAGGTGGGAGATGATGAGTGAGGGGGGGTCCATAGAGGTTAAGGGTGGTTCATGGTGGTTATTGGTGATTCGTGGTGGTTATTTTTGGTTTATGGTGGCTCATGGTGGGAAGTCAATGACGTTTAGTTGAGGATAGTTCATGATACTTAGTTGATGGACTTAGCTGATGAAAATATGGGTTGTGACTACCGGTTCATGGTGACTCGAAACCTGCACGAGTCATCACATGTCCTCAGCCTATCGGATCACAGCAAGGCAACAGCTGAAGCTGGTCCTCAAAGACCGGGAAAGGAACATCCCGGTGACCTTGTGTCTTGGTGGCAGCTGTGGTGGCTGATAGTGGTTGGTAACGCTTGAGATGTTGGTGGTTAATGATGATGGAATGGTGGTTAATGGTGGTTAGTGGTGGTTCATGGTAGGTAATGGTGGTTCACGGTGGTTAGTAGGACAATGATGTTCAATGATGCAGTTGATCAATTGCCATGAGAAATGACACATGATGATTAACTTTATAAATCTGAATCACATGTGTTATATCCCATTGGCCAGCTGTATTGGGTTGGGGTAAAAAAGATTCAAGTGGCAACAACCAACAAACTATACTACCAACAACAACCAACAACTATACTTCCAGAAGTGTCAAAAAATGACCAACAACTATTATTGCATGGTCCCTGTGCATTGATTCACCACTTAATGCATGGGAACCAAATGCCCACAGTTGGTGGGCAACCAACCAATGATCCACAGCCGTGAATTCGAATGATCAATGAAAATTGATCGGTGGTGAAGTGGTGAATCGTTTTTATTCATTATCAACACCAATAGTAATACTATACAGTAAATACGGCAGCAATGAATATTATGATCGTTGGTGAATACTACTGGTAATTATCATCATTTTTTAGCCATCAACCGTTATCTAAAACCATAAATAACATTTGGAATTCACAATCGGTTCATGGTGGTGCTTCCCCGCGAGCTACCTGAATGCGGACCCTTGCCCAGGTTCATCATCAGCTTGGTGAAGGAAAGCATGAAACTGAAACCAAAGACCAAGAAGGACCAGGGATGCTGCCACCAGTGGCCACCAGTAGCAGTGACAATTGGTTAGTGACTATATAATGAGTTCATTGGTTATGTTCATTTGATTTATGCTTGTATGGTTAGTAACTGGTTTTTTATTGGCCATCAGAATTTGCCAATTATGACGACATATGACAACCATAGATATAATCTATTTTTGTAACAATGATGAGTAGAATCATTGACTTTGACCACAATGAACAGAACTCAAAATGTTGTTCAACGTTTGACGTCCCCCCGTATTACCTCAACAATTGCCATCTACAGTTTCAGAATCACCAACGGCCACATGATCTAAACTAAAATCATGTGTTATTTAAATCTTATATCTATATATGATTATGTTTCTAATAATTGATACATGTAATGTTATTGTCTACTGACCAAAATATATTTATGTATGTCCATTGTCCATTTACACATTAATACAAAGATAGATGTATATAACAGTTGGGATCTATTTAATTATGTATATGATAATATTTGCATATAGGAATTTACATGATACATGATTATTACCATGATTTTCTCCGGGTGGCTTACAGCCACTGCCTTTGGTTTTTAGCTTTTTTGGGATATAATGGATTTACATTTTGTTGCCACTATATAAAAGTTCAACTTTTAGCAAGGGATCTAAAAGCCACCATTAGATCCATCAGTAACCATCACTTAACCATCAATGAACCATCACTTAACCATGAATCAACTCCTTGGATTTGATGATCCAAGCGTTGAACACCAGCACCCCAAGGAGATCGAAAAGATCGCATGGATCCGCGCAACGAAGTTGCCCGGCTGGTCCAACGAGGCGCACGGGAATCTGCCGGGTGGCAGCCGGCCGTGAGGTTGCCCATGTGGTGAAGGGCTTGGGGAAGGTGGTTTCGTGGTGGGTTGAAAATGACCAGTTGGATAGCATGAACCATAGTTTGGTACATAGTGACCTATGGTCAGCTACATGACCAGTGGGTTAAAAGCATGAAAACTATGGGTGAATGAAACCCCCCAACCTCTATGAAGCTTGGTAGCTGACCAACCCATGGTTGAACATGATCATTAAAACCGTGAAAAACATCAAGGTCAGCTACCAAGTTGGTTACATGACCAGCAAGTTGGCTACATGACCAGCAAGTTGGTTACAATTGTTGGTTGAAATGGGTGGTATGTTTTTAGCGTTCAGGTAACCATTTTAGTGTTCAGGTTGTCAAAGACTAAAGTTACGTGACCATTTTGTTTTTAATTGTAACTTTATAACACAAAATGGTCAGGTCACTATCAATGTTGATGATACCGGGTATTATTGGTTGAAAGGGTCCGGCAACTTGAGTGTTTGAATTACTTTGATTAGTGATGGTGAGGTGGTTGGCTAGTGGCTTGCCAATGAAATTTGACAAGTTGGTTATTGATGATTAAGGGTTGGTTCATAGTTGGACCATGGTCGGTGATATCGGCTAGTTAATGGTCAGTCAAGAATGAAAGGCCAATGATGTTTGGGTAACTTACCCTGCTGGAAACCATCAGTCGGACCCTCCCAGTTGGCTATGTTCGGTTATAGGATGCTGACCGGAACCACCCCCTACCCGAGAGGGTCGGCTATCTAGCGAGCTGATGGACCATGGGACCAACTGATGAGCATCCACCAGTACTGCCAGGCTGCGTCGATTTTTTGTTGATCAGTCACCATGCATCATCATGAGAATGAAAGACAAATCTACCCCCAAAATCAGCAAGAACGACCATGATGCCATGATTTCCCCAAGAATTCATAACAATATTCACCATCATTTGTCATCAGCCAGAAAGGACCAGCTCAACAAGGCAAACGCAACTAGAAACTCCTGGGGAGCACCGCCAGGTGACAAAGATGCGCTTCTTCAAAGTGGACCAAATCGTACCTGCTCTGAAGTCACTTGGGAGCAGTTGGGAGACGCGATGTGCACCAGCGGTAGAGGCTCACGCTTGGGCTTCCCAAGGGCCTTCAGTTGTGAAGACCATTGATGACATATTGGAGATGGTTGTTTTACCATTAAGTGGGAAGATTTGACTTCCAATGGTTGTTTCTGAATGGATCTATAAGTGGGAAGATTTGACTCATTGATTCAACGCAAGTGTATCGACTTAATGGACCACCTTGTGCATTTGGTTGCTCAAGCCGTTTGACAACATATGTTGGTCAATACCCCCTGCTTTTGTCATGAGGGTGATCAGCGGTCCGCAAGGGGAGATACATATCCTCCCTGATTGTTGCATTAACTATGTGCTTGGTTCATTTGGATCTCCAGGCCAATCAGGGAACAGAAAACGCGCAGGTCTGTTAAGTTTGATAACTTAACGAGTGCCATCAACAGGTCTATTTGTTCAATGAAGTTATCCTCCCATGTTTTACCGATGGTTCATGATCAGAGTCCTCGACTCTCAGTTAATTGGGATTGTGAAGCTGACGTAAGCACAGTGAAATCGACACCTGCATTCTCCTGGTGAAAAGCAATGGCCTTCCACTAAACACTGGCTGTGCAGAACAATATCCTTGTTCTACCTCCATTTGATTGATGATGGTATCGCCATGGTGTTGTTGGTTGTACCTGAAGACCCCTTACGATAGTGTCTTTCGCCATGTCGCTACTGCTGTTGCTTATGGCTCCTGATTGTCCAAGCCTCGTCAAGGATGGCTCCAAGTTTGGTTGGTGACTTGCCAACTCACCAACCCAAGCCTCGAAAAGTGTCGACTGCCAAGATACACCGGGGGAGTAGCCCTTTTTTGCTGGCTGGGGGGAGCCTACTTGATTTTGTTTTCCTGTGAGCTAGTTCTACTTATAAGCCTTTTGATCATTTTCCAATCATGCATCAGGAATCGATTTTTAGGCATTTTCAACCACTGGCCACACATGCACCTGTTTGGTTGGTCATCAACTGTTTTTGCTTGGTAACTGACTGCTAACCATCATGAAAACGCAACAGTTGCCCTACTGATCAGTTGGATACTGAAATAGTGGCTAGTAATAACCAAATATGGTCACCATAATACAAGTTTTCACCATACCTCCTAGTTCAACTAGAATTGCGAAGCGACTAGCCATGATTGTTATTAATGATCTTCAAAGACTATCCAATGATTATAAACACGCACATGGTTGGCAGGATGCTTGATTGGTTTGTCATCGACCATTCAATCGTCGGAACATGATCCACTACCAACGATCAGTATCAGGCATTATACTAATAACAATGAGAATAATATCATTGCCCATTACCCATTACCCATTACCCATCAACTACAAATCATTCACAATGAATTATTACCACCCATCGCCACTCATCAGTCACTCACCAGTGGTACAGTGAACACCAGTTCATAACCATCAATATCAACTGTTCACCATCCATGAGCCAATCACAGCCAACCACTTGATCACTAACCATCATCAAACCCTTGTTGAACACCCAGTGACCATCCTTACGACCCAGTGTCCACCGTCAAGCGCCCCGTCACCACCGTGGAACCCCCCAGTGATCCCCTGGGTTCTCCGTTGCGCCTGCAACGACGCCACCGTAAGGCGATGGCTGCGACGCCAGGAGGAGCAGCAGGAGCTCAGCGAGCCGCTGTGGGATCCGAAGGCCGGCCTTTGCGGCCTTGGGGAGTTGGGGAGTGGTCGATGATGACCGAAATGGTGGATGGATTGATTGACTGGTGAATTGATGGTTGGTAATGGAAAATTGATAGTTAGTTAATGGTGAATGATTGATGGCTGGTTAATGATGATTGATGGTTAGTCGATTGGGGAATTGCTGGTGAGTGATTGATGGAATCGATGGTTGGTAATAGTTGATTTAGTTGATGATTGAATTGATGGTCTATTGGTGGTAAGTTGATGGTTGATTGATGGTGGTTGATAGGAATATAATGTGGTCCTTCGATGTGCATCGCCAGTTAGAGGCTGATTACATTCACCATGGTTATATGGGTTACAAGCCACCTCAGTGTATAGGGTTTGTACCATCGTTTCTCAGGGAACTAACCCTGTACACTGTACATCCAGTGGTAAGGATCCACACAAGAAACCATGATCCATGAGCGGTTGCCCTGAGCCCTGAACTTGGAGCAATCGATCAAAGCAAGGTACTCCTTTTGGGCACCCAAACATCCATGGACATGTTATACTGCAGGAACGACAGCTTTGAACAGAATAATGTTACAGAACCCTGTTTTGAACAAGATGATATCAATGCTCGTTCGCCTAGTTCGCCACAAAACATTGCAGGGTTGATCAAACTGTCAATTGTGAAACAATGTGAAATACAATCTCTCTCAACATGTTCTTCGTCCTGCATGAGACCGCAGCTGCTATACAACCCTCCCTTAGTGTAAACACTTGGCATTCACAAGCTGCCAAGCTGGCCAATCGCTTGACCTCCAATTGAGAACCGCCATGGTAACCTTAACGCTTGAGCATTCAAATCTGGCCAAGCACCAGGCTGGCATTTTCAAGCAACTGAGTGCATTCCGCAAGGAAGGCCAGCTCTGTGATGCTGTGGTGAAGAGCCGTGATGGCACAGAGCACGGGGTCCACAAAGCTGTTCTTTGCGCAGCCAGCGTAGATCTCAGAAACATGTTGCTTGGATCCTTTGCTGAAGCACGTCAGGTGCAACAGGGTCAGCCTGTACAATTTGCAGCTTCTGATGCTGTGGTGTTGGCATTACTGGAATACATTTACGGTGGCCAGCTCCAGCTAGAATTGGAAGATTCTTTGGAGCTCCTGCGTGTGGCGGATGCCTACGACTTTCAAGAGCTAGCAGCCATGATTGAGGCAGCGCTGTGTACTACTTTGGAAAGTGCTTCTGCCGCAACAGCTCTGAAGGTTTTGCGACATGCACGGGACCTACACAAATTGAGTGCAAAATGTGAGCGGAAGGTTGCTGTAAACTGGGAAATGTGCATTGAGCTTGATGATTTTCTTGAACTGAGCACGGGTCAGCTTCGTCGCATTTTGCGAAGAGACGATTTGAGAGTTTCTCACGAGGAGGTAGTTGTCAAGGGGCTCTTCAACTGGTTCAATAGGTGGAACGACCATGGTGTTTTCTGCGCGCTGCTTGACCATATTGATTTTCAATGCCTCTCGTCAAGCAATTTGACCCGGCTCCAGCACCTGTCTGCATCCATGGGCGCAGTTGGTCATGATCTTCATCGAGAAGTTGGGGACGCTCTGGATTTTCACAAGAAACGCAGTGCAGCCAACACTTCAGATGGATTTCGCCCAAAGAGGTGTTGCTTGCAGTACTGGTCGCCAGACTTGGGTGCCAGCTCGCAAGCTCCTCAAAAGATCTTGCCATGTGCGCAGTCCATGTGTTGGCACCATGGAGCTATGTACTGTGCCACGTATGACTCCCCCAATTCCTCCAGCACCAGCATCTTGTGTTGGAAGCCTGGAGACACCGAGAGCCAAACTGTTGCAGGACGAGGTGCCCTAGTAAACGGAGTGAATGATTTGGGGGCAGACTGCAAGGTGTCTGTGTCTTCGGAGGGTGTCATTCTTGTGGCCGATATCAGAAACCGCAGGCTTGTCAGTTTTGAAAACGGATCTGGAACCATAGTGCTCAGTGATGTTCTTCTGCAGTCCGTGTCTTGCGCGCCAAGCGGAGCGATTTACCTCCTGACTCAAGCTGGGGAGGCGGTTGAGAAATTGGTCGGTGCAAGGCTTCAGCCTGTGCTTTCCAGCAACAACCTCCCCGCAGAGCTGCAGTTCGATGCATCTGACTTATTTGTGACCAAGGATGAGGCGATTTACCTTTCAGACTGTGCCAACGGCCGCGTGTTGCGCATCAATCCCGGTCAAGTGGAACCTGTCGTGGTGGGTGATGCACCGGACAAGGAGAGTGCTGACCTGGCGGGCCTCTTCGTGAGCGAACGACCGACTACCAAGATCTATTTGGCCGACTCCCAAGGGCAGAAACTGTGGATCGTTCATCCAGGGGATGGCGTTTGGACTGAAGCCTTGACGTGTCCCCAGGAGGTGGGACCTGAGTGTGTCACGGTTCAGGGTCGGTCCTTGTATGTGAGCATGGCTGCATATGATGGAGAGGGCGATTTTGATCCACACACATCCGGCATTTATGAATATTTGCTTCCTCCCGAGCTTCAGCTTGGATGATACCAATATAGCTGACAAAAGGCTGGGCTGCTCACTGCTGTTGTCACGCTCCACCAGCAGTCCGGTTCCACAGAAGTCGGTGAACATGAAGGGCCGTCGAGTAGACAAAATCAAGCCAACAATATATGATACCAGCACATTGGTTGTTTATCATGCCGACAGTATCCGACAGTGTATGTTGGGTGTAAATCATGATTTATTTTGGTGTATATTATACCTTGATCGTTTGATCGTTTTCCAACCAAATTGTGGCCCTGGATCTTTCGAATGCCTTCACTGCCAGCGAATCGTTTGACAGCTCCACATCAACCGGGTCGCTTTACTGTGTACATTTGATCATGTTTCCGGATAGTATTTGGTTGTATCAATAACCATAATTAGCCAATGTAAGCCATCCTTATTCAGCATCCCATGTATTCATTAGTGTTGGTGAATAGCCACTCTTAAGCATCATAGTCACTAACATAGACTATGAGGTTCAACTGTTCAACCATCGAAATACTAATTCTTGCAACCATCAATGATACCAACTACCACGGTTGGTTAATCATGCTGAACCATTGCTATCATAGTGAACACTATCGATCATAGTAAACCATCATACTTACTAACTATTCTTATTGCTTGACAACTGTCGACTATGACCCATTCTTAACCATCAGCGTTCCTCAATCAACCATTGAAATCACCACAAGTGAATTTGAATCATCAAGCATATCTAATCCAACCATCTTGTACAACCATAGTAGTTATCCCACACTAAGCCCTACAGTGACTCCCCAAATACAGTTCCTAACCATTCTTACCCATCCTGAACCAATACTGAAACCCCAGTGACTCCCCCGAAAACCACCCGCAGTTCCAATGGCACCATCCCCTCACTACGTCGCCACCAGGGCGCTGACACCGAGCTGCCCCCGGGGGAGCTGCTGCCGCTGCAGTGGCTGGATCTGCCGCGCGCCCTGCAGTGCTTCGACGCCGCGTGGGACGCCGCGGGAAGAAAGGGCGGCCGCGGGGGATGCGGGGCGTCGTGGGGAAGGGCAGTGGTGGATGGTGAGGTGGTGGCTGGTGGGTTGTTGAGCTGGTTGGTTGATGAGCTGATTTTTTTAGTTAGTTGATTTGTTGGTTAGTGATCAGGTTAGTTGATGAGCTAACAGGTATTTTTTCAGTAATGATTGGTAATGGTTCGTTGATTGGTTGAGGTGGCGGTTAATGATGGATGGCTGATGGGTTGCTAGTTTCTGGTTCAATTCTGTGATTAGATATGCTTGATGGTGGCCAATTGGTGGTTAAATGAAGTTTAATTGATGGTACGTTTATTGGCTATTGCTGGGCAAGGATAGTTCTTCTCTTGCTCATTCATTGGCTAACGACGGATAATGATGGTAAATGCATGTAAATGCTGGTTAAGATGGTTCTTCAGCTGGGGCATGGTATGATAGCTCGTTCAACTTCTAGGGCTGAAGCTCTGAACCCTATTCAATAGCAACCATGCATTGCAAAGAGTCCATGTATGGATGCAAAATGGGAACCAAGCATCAGCTGGGTACGCCTTGAACAAGGCTGTTCATGGATCAGGCGGATGCCAGATGTGTTTGTTCTACCCTTCGAGAACCAGACATAGGTGGAAATTTGAGGTATCCAACTGTGAATTCATATGCGCATCGCGATTTTTTGCCAGCCCGCCATGCGAGATCGCCAAAAGTGTACAGACCGATGGTTTGTCCCTGCACCGGACAATCGGCCTTGTTGGCTCAAGCATGGAAGTTTTTTAGATCATTGATTTTGTCAGTGCTGTACTGGCAAAAACTTCCTGTCAAGTATGCTTTGGCGTGATACTCCAGGGACGCCCATACATCCAACATTTTTTTTTTTTTGTTTGAAAGCTAATTCCGTCAGAGCAGCTGCTGTTTGGCTGTTGGTTTCAACCATGGGATGACTATCAACCAACACAACAGCAATGAACCAGACAACTGCTTGTTTACCAAGCATACCAATCATTGACTGTACATTGACTGCACAAACTAGATATAGATGAACTAACCAACCTACTTCCAACAGGTTGGTCCATGGCCATCCAATAGTGCATCAGCAGCCAGTTGCGTGCTGTTGAGTCCATAATATGCGCGCAGCCTAAGATGTGGTGGTATCCCTATTGACAATGATCATAGTTTGAGATTGTTTGAGTACTTCTATTTGATTTTATTTGGGCATAGTTTGTTCATGATTACCCAATGTATGGCGAACTTGTTGATCATGTAGCCATCAATCAACCAACTTACCACCTTACCGCTGGATGCTCCAGACAAAGCTGTTGTTCCCACCTTAGGTCTCTTAGATGAGCAGCGAATCTCTCTGACATTATTCGACGTCACGGTATGGCAGTGTCTATCCATAAAGTTGCTTTTCCGAACCCATTTTCTCAGAGGAGCATGGTTGATAGGAAAACTCATAATGCATTTTTTGTTTTCTTCCGAGAGTGCGCTGTTTACATGCAAACAATGGCAAACCCATAGCCTCATGAGCCATGACTTGATATGCATAGAGAGCTTGCAGCAACGCACATTGACGCACCCCCAATTGCAACTGGAGCGACCTGCTGTTATGGCGGAAGAGGCAGGGCGGCTTGGAAGGTTGGCGGCTTGGATGATCAGAATGTACCATCCTACCAATGGCTGGCTAAAGCCAACCGATCTTCTCAATATTGTTACAATCCTACTGACCAAGGTCAAGCTGCTGACTAAAGTCAACCTGCTGACTATGTGTTCTTAATGTTTCTTAACATCCAGCCAATGGCTGGCTGAAATCCGAGAATTGATGTCGTTTGGTTGGGTTGGTAGTTCCGAGTCGGTTCATGTTCCATCCTGGCATGATTGGAAACCATCAACCAACCAGTCATGGTATCGCTACAGGGAATGCAATCAAGCAATGATTTTCTTGATTTGGTGGTTGGCTTCACTTGGGACCCCAAATTTTTTTGAAAGCGCACCCCATTGAAGACGAACACATGTATAGCAAGATGCGTCATGTCCATTGACCCCTTAGGGTGGGCCGCAGGTACAGTTGCAACAGCTCCATTTTGTGGTATGTGCGTCAATGTTCTGGTACTGTGGCCACACAATAACATTGTGGTATCTCTCTTTTCTGGAGGATGGCGATTTCAGCTTTAAAGTCAGGAGTGTTTGGCGGCTATGCAGGCTTTTGCGCAAGTTGCCCTAGCTGTAATCCCTTCAAGCGCGGATGTTCCTCAAACAAGACCACCAGATCATGGCTATCACTGTTGGCAATAGATCCTTCATTGCTAATTTTGGATGTTAGTTCTTCACCAACCTCAACCAACTACCTGGGTAAACCAACCAACCATTCCCATAGAACTCACCCTACTCACCCAACTCACCCAACCCCACCCACCCCACCCACCAACCCCACCCAACCACCCCACCCACCCGCCATCATCCCCCCCCGGTGGCTTCACCGCCTCCAGGTGAGTTGGGGAGATCACATCCCCGAGGGCGACTTGGGCACCATGGCCTCCTGCAAAGACGACGAGTGCCTTGGCACGGCACCGCACTCGCAGCCACTGGCTGGGGGGTGGCAGGGGGTGGTTCGGGGCCAGGGGTTCCATATAATAACCCTTTAAAGGAGGAGCTAAGGAGCTACAAGAAGTGGTGAAACCAGATGGTAGATTATCAGTGGAACTCAGATTTCCAGCATCGATAATAGATTTCTAGTAGTTATATGGATTTCTATGCGCTTGTTTTTTGCAGAAATCTTTTTCTATTTATAGTGGTGATATGACTGAATCATCAGTGGAACTCAAATTTCTACAGTGAGCAGTGATGATGACTATTATCTGAATAAGTATTTACTCAGAATTCTCGTGATTTACTTCCAGTGATGATGACTATTAACCTATGATATTCACAAGGTGGTGATTTCGAGACTTTGAGAATTGACCAGTGACTTCTCAGTCAGTTGGTAAGATTTGGTAATATTCATGTTATGTTATCGTTTTTTACCAAACACAATCCTCGCTTTGGTAATTAAAAGTTGATCATGACAATATGGTAATGTTATATATGTTTTAGAACCAATTTGTTTTTTTACTAAAGCAAGTGATTTAGTTTTAGTCAATCACTTTCAGTAATCACTGGCAATTAGTCAAGTAAAACTAGTTTCAGAAACATTGTTTAAATTAGTTAACTAATAGTGGCAAATCAGTTTACTAATATCAGTTTATTAATCACTTAAGTGACTGATAAGTTTACTAACTTACTTGTTGAGTTATAGCGATATCACTTATCCTCCGGTAAACTAACATGGCAATGAAAAATCCTCCAAAAATGGATGACTCCCAGGGTTTTCCTAACAAAATGGTGGATTATCCATTGCCATGTTAGTTTACCGGAGGGTAAACAACTATTTCATCAAGTAATTATCAGTAACTAATTCATTGCCATGTTTGTTGATTTGTTTTATCTTTGATCCTCAAATTAACCTTTTGGTGATAACTGAAACAACTAATCTGTTAGTTGATTGTCACCTGGCTGTGGGTCAAAACCCCGTACCCCTGGTTCCCCACCATTAACCATTAGTTTCCCTATAGTTTGTTGGTTAATAACCACCATGAAATTGGTTGGTGAACTGCTTGACCCATGGCCATATAGCTGGTATATCCCCTATTATTGTTAGTTATCATCCCCTATCATTAACCAGCTAAACCAGCTATTTTGTTGGTGGTCATGGGTCAATATTAACCAACCAATATTGTTATCCCCTATAGTTGCTAGTTGTTATCCCCTATTATTAACCATATAACCAGCTAGTTAACCGTTGGTTGGTTGGTTAACAGTTTGACCCATGGCCACCTCTTGTTGGTTGATTATTTCAGTGGCAATCACCTCTTCCTGGTGGATAGCCAGGACCCTGAGCTATCGTCGCTTGCGGCTCCTGGGTCAGGGCTCCTTCGGCAAGGCGAAAGGGGTGGGGTTGATCAGCTGGGTAGATGGTTAATGGTGGCTAATGGATCATGATGCTAATGGATGTTAATGGATGTTAATGTTGGTTAATGATGGTGAATGGATGTTAATGATGACTAATGATGGTGAATGGATGTTAATGATGGTTAATGATGGTTAAGCACCATGGTTAATTAATGTTAATGGTGGTTCATGGTGCTTAATTCATGATGGTTAATCTTATCATGATGGTTAATGATCACTAATGGTTTGATGATGATGCATGATGGCTAATAGTGGTTCAATGATGGTTGAGTTTAGATAGCAAGAGGGTAAATGAAGAGAGGGGCCTGTTGTGAGCGCGGGATTTTGGACAATTATGTAATGGCAAGTTAGCCAAATAGAAAAGTGGTGTGAGGACTTGGTTATGGTAGTGAAAGTTAGCACCCTCTCAGTTTGCTGGGTTCATGGAATTCATGGGCCCTTACAGCCCTTACACAACATTTGTATGTGGATAAGTCTTATTGGGCTAACAATGTCATCAATGGTTTCATAAATTGTTTGAGTAAGCTGGGGTGAGAGACGGTGAGAGCATTGCTGTGCACTAGCCAGCTTCCACTAGGCAGCACACTACATATTACTTGTAGTCATATGTTGCATTACTTTGTATTATTTTGTATTACTGTGCTACTTTGTATTACTTTGTATATGGATGGGTTCTATTGGGATGAGATGTACATGCAAGGTGAATCCCCTGTGGCTATATTATGATGCTTCACCGAGGATGCAAATACTGTTTGCAATTCAATTTCTTTGGGCTGAGTTGGAACCTATTAGGCTGACATTATCTCTTCAGATGGGTTCCATTTTAGAAAAAATGACAGAGGTGGAACATCTTATTGTTATATACATGGCACTAAAACAACTAATAGCTCAGTAACTTGGGTCTTGTCTTCCATCCTTTAGATACAACCCCCAAAGGACTTATGCAAACATTTTTGCAGTAACTACAAT
>VSDK01026905.1:829889-852368 GCA_009767595.1 Symbiodinium kawagutii
TTCCTGCTTGTATCACCTTTTTTGGGTTACAATGAGTGTTGATATCGCTGTTATTGCTAGTTGCTGGTTGGTCATATACCTAATTTTGGTTGTTGGTTATACCTCCATGATTTATTAGTGATAATATTGTTTTTGATATGCTGATATCTCCTTTGTTGAAGCCTCCACCTTCATTTTTGTTTTTTGGTGATATCGAATTTGTTGTTGGTTACACCGTTATACCGCAGAATATTAATGATATCCTGATGTTTATTGTTTGTTCTCAATGATAAGTGCTGATTTAACCAATAATCCCTTTATATTTCTTCACATGGTGGTTTCTCAAAATAGGGGACCCCCAAATCATCATATAGTAATAAACCATTCATTTCCGGGTTTCCCTATTTAGAGAAACACACCCACATTGTGAACATGTTGTGATACCCCTACTACTCTTGACAATCCCCAACAAGATTTACCATTGTTTACCATCATTAATCTCCTATCATTATCCATTATTGACCATTCTTAATTAACCAGTATCAACATTCCGAGCCATTCTCAACTATTACTACAAAAGCATTACTATATAACTATTATGAACCATGATTACCCATTTCCCAACCATTTTAAATCAGCCATTATCAACCATTGGTTGATAACTATTGAGAATGCGTTATCACTGGGGTTATAGCCATTACTATATAACATGACCATTACTTTATAACTATATAAGTAATTAAGAATATAGTTAATTGTATTATCAACCAGACTCTTTATAGTTAATTAACCTTTAACTATTGTATTATCAACCATTAAGAATAACTCATTCAATGGTTGATCTCCGATCTCCCCACTGTTGACATCTCCATTGGTTGGTTACTCCAGGCGCGCGACACGGCGGTCCGCGAAGCGGTGGCGCTGCGGCGCGTGCGCCATCCCAACGTGGTGCGCTTCAGACGCCTGGCGCCGGGATCGCGTGGTCAGCTGATTTCTTTCTATATGGCCATGGGTCAAGCTGTTAACCAACCAATTAATGGTGGATAATAACCAACAAACTACAAGGAAAACAATGATGGGGAAGCAGGGGTACAGGTTTTGGACCCACAGCCATATTGCTATAAAGATTGGAAAAAGGAAAATATCTATCTCTAACCAGTCACCACCATCCTATACATCTCTGAGAAGAATAGACATGGATTTCGTAGGATTTGGTGATGAAAAGTGCCTGATTGCCATCGTAAACATGGTGGTTTCCTGGTGATTTTCCTGTAAACCAATTGGTTGATGTTTGACGATAGAACCAATTTTTGTTAACAATTGCACACTAACAAACCTCTTGCTAGTGGCTACATTGGATGGCTGGTACCACAAATTGTTTTAGACCATCAGCACTTAATAATATATCGGAACATCATACTATTTGCACATGTTTATCCACCAATGAACCATAGCAGTCAAGAGTTGTAGGGACCAACCAATGGTTGACACTCACGACTGTATCATCATGGGTAGTCAGAAGCAACAAACCAGTTGTGGATGTTCATGATGGTTGCATGATGGTCAATAATGGTGAAGTAATCATGATTCATGATGAAGAATGATCCAAGGACCAATGGTGAAGGAACAATTATACATGATTCATAATCCCTATGAACCAACCAATCATAGCAAACCAACAATTGTAGTGGTATGCAGTGGTTATTTAGTTTTTCATGATAGTGGTTGGCCACCAGCCAATTTATCATGGTTTCGTGATGGTAAATTGTGCTTGGTTGCGGCGCCAGCCAAGTTACCAACAAAGCAAGAAACCAAGCAACAAACTCAGGAAACAAGGAAACAACCAACCAAGCAACACAAGCAAATCACTCGCCCGGAAATCCCATTGAAAGCCAAGCGACTGTACAAGCAAGCAACCAAGGCATGGTCAATAAGCCTAAAGCGGCAAAAACTCACCTCGAAACCATGGTTGCCAAGAGAGCGCCCATCCATCAACAATCCATTCACCTTCAATTAACCATCAAAAGATGGTTAACCATCAACCCATCATGTATTCACCATCAAAAAACCACTCAATTAGCCATCAAATCACCACCAAAAATTGTTGATTTCCTCCATCAATCCATCCAGGCACCCTCAAATGACCCTCAAAAAACCCTGCCTTTCTCGGTGTGTCGCCAAGGACAGGTCTTTGTTCGTTCGGGCTGGCTGTGCCTCGTCATGGACTTCGCGGACGGCGGAGATCTCTGCGCTGCGGTGAAGGCGCGACCGGTGGCAGGTGAGGCTGCATGGTGGAGGGAGGGTGAAGGGTGCTTCAATATGGTTATTTGATGGTTAATGGTTGATAATAGGGGATGATAACAAAGAATGAGGGGATATGTACAGCTACATGGTTATGAGTCAATATGAACCAAGCAATCATGGGGGATGACAACCAACAATAGTAGGAAAACAATGGTTAATGATGGGGGAACCAGGGGTACAGAGTTTTGACCCACAGCCATAGTTATTTATTACGTGATGGTGATTTGATGGTTCTTTGAACGACATTTAAGATGGTGAAAGGATGGTTGTTAGGTGGTTCATTGGTGGTTATATGTTTTTCTATATCTGATGGTTAGTAGTGACTAGTGCTTCCCTATGAGAAATGATGGTTTGATGATGGTTTCCAATTGATAGTTTGTGTAAACAAATCGTGGATGCTACTTGGGAACATCTTTCTGAGTCATGATTAGTCGTGCTGCATGGTTGGTCAGTTCAGATATCACCAGTTGAGCGGTGGAACAGCAAACCTCTTGGATTGATTGTGTTTGATCACAGTCCAATACACCTTTTTTTTTTCAGAAGGGCCGCTCCCAGGGACTAGTCTAAAGACGCAAACAACAATAGCGTCAACGGCCGGTCTCCAAAATTTTGATTCATTTGTTTTAGTGATTCATCCATTAGCTATCAATTCACCAGCAAATAACTATAATGTCTCAGGATTAACCACTACTAAGGAACTTCCGTCAGTCAACTAGAGACTATTGACTAAGCACATCCAGAACTTAAGTGTGTGCCTTAGTCAAGCAGTCATAGATCTGAAAGCCCAGGAGGGCAGGCAAAGCAAACCAGTGTTTCAACAAAATGACGGATTTTGAGTCATGATCGGTCATACCAAGCATAGACAGTTGGGGATAGTTTGGGTAATGCTTGGTATAACCCATGCGTTCAGCCATCAGAAGTCGGAACGGGAGCAGCTTTGCAACGGGGGACAACCCCAGCCATTGCCACCCAGCCATTGCCGCCCAGTTCCAGCGTAGGAACGCGCTAAGAGCGGACAGCTCTTTGAAGAATCTGCAGTGCCTTTGCCACCTGTGATGGGCCTGGTGGGTGGGTGGTTTCAGGTTGTTTCTTCATGGGTGGTTGATCGTGGTTAATGGTGGTTCATTGACGTTGATCATTATGATGGGTCAAATCTAGTTGACAATGGTTATCATAATGTAATTGTACCTTTGTTGATTCTTCATGGTTGATCAGGAATAGTTGATGCTTCAATGGCTAAAAAGTGGTTGGTGGCTTTTAGATGTTTTAAATATGCTGTATTTTCCTCATTGTTGGGAAGGTTGCTTGATTCATCTTGATTCACACATATGTTTGGCATGGGTTACAACCACCAACCAGATGTACGTTCCCAGGGATGATGAACTCATTGTGCCAGCACGGGGGCTGGTAACAACATAAACACTACTAGCTGGGTGATAAAACTCATCGTAGCTGGGTGGAGGACGGTGTAGGTGAATATCTTCATTGTGGAAACAACGTGGGTCTCAGAACTTCACTCATCAAAACTACAACATCTCAGCAAAGTAACCCACATGCAATATTGAGGGTTGATTTCGCTGGTGTGTTTAGTATCGGTGTTATCTCAAAAATGGTTTCTCCCAGAGGCCGTTCATTTTGTATCACTAATGAGTTGGATCCATTTTGATAACTTCCCCGTGCTTGATGGGGTGAAACACCAACATTCATCTAGCACTTATACAGGTGGTGGTTTACCATTTGTTAACCATTGACTAATCCTGAACTAGCCGTTGCTTGGCGGGACATACTATTGGTGGATCTATGTGGATAGTTCTTCCAGGCAGAAAGCTGATCAAAATCCGTCGATTGTTGATTTTACCATGGGGTTTTGATTACGATTCATGGTGTTGCAAAGAACACAGCGAGTCCCAGGCTGGGTTTGCAGTCTGCAAAATAGGAAAATACTTGTACCGCAGAACCCTCGAACAGCATGAAGCATCGAAAGAACACGAGCGAAGTCTTGGGAAAGAAAAAGCAGAACCTGCCACTCCGAAAAGGAGAAAAGCAGAAGCATCATCGCCAAAAGCCAGCAGATCTCCTAAGACTACAACTCCCCCCGGAGTCGAGAGTCTTGCGAGCAAGCAGGAGCTTACGCAACTGTGTATCATGAGCAGTCAGCATCACATTTCCGACTCATGACAGACTATGCGCATGATTCTGACCAGATCTTCAGCGAGTGCCGTGATTTGATCTCGAAATCTGTTTTGGAAAGCACCATTGCGCAGATGAAAAGGACTAGTTCTTGATTTTGATCTTGTTTTACTTTGCCGATGGTCATCAGGTAACGACCCCTGTTGCCTGCCCAGATCTGGGCGGGCTGGAAGCTTCAGATCTTTTTTCCTTGGTCACATCCATTTTGGATTCACTGACCTTGGACAAGCATTATTTGATTGGCTTCACCGCTGATGGGGCATCGGTTATGGGTACAAGATCGACCCTGGTCGGACGTGGTCAAAATGTCGCCCGAAAATTGTCGGAATGGGCAGGCCCCTCTCCTCATCACTCACTGTGCACCGCATGGGCTGCAATTGTGCATTGTGGATGCCTGGCAGGATGATTACTTGAAATTTCTTGAAAAAATAGTCAAAACCCTGTTCAAAAACATTTCTGATCATCCAACTACAACCATCGATCTCGTATTTTGGTCGGCGCGGTGGCTGAGTTTCCGGGTGGCTTATCCGCAAGTTGCAAAAGTCTTATCTGAGCGCTCTCTGTCACTTGATGTATCAGTTCAAATTTCATTCATCGCGTGAGCAGCAGAAGACCATCACCTGGCTTTTTCAAGGTCTGGCCACTTGGGAAGCCAGAATAACATTGGCAGGCGTCCAAGATATTTTAGAGCTGTGTTACAATTAATGGTAGTTGGTCAATGGTGGTGGTTGATTGTGGTGGTTACTGATGGTGGTTACTCATGGTGGTTAATGATGGTGGCTTATATAATGATGGTGGTTAATGATGGTGGCTTAATGATGGTGGTTGATGATGGCTTTCCAAGGTGAGCCACGCTACGCCAAATGGATCCAACCAGCCATCGCAGCAGGAGTCATGTTGGACTACCTGGCGGCACACCTGGGATTCACGAGATCCACGATGGTCGAGCATGACCATGGTCGACCCTCATCAAACATGAGATGTTCACAATGGAGATGGTGGTTTCTTGAAATTGGGAACCCCCCACCATGGTTGGTTTATTATTACAGGCAGATTATACTGATGGATTTGCAGGTACCCCTATTTTTAGAAACAGATCAATGAAGGTAGCAGCAAAACACCGACACAAGTTCCCAATGATATTTTGTTTGTTTTGTTTTGCTTGTGTTGTGCCCACCTGAGGTTTTAGAGTGTTTTTCTCAGGCCGCAGTTCCCCGGGATTGGGAGGACCCTGGGGGGTTGTAGCCGTGACTCACCTGATATATAATCAACCATAAGATACCAGGGGTGCCACTTTTCAATTGGGACACCATCAATTTTCCTTCCCTCTTAGACTCTATCAAAAAGTGACGATTTTCTATGAACAAAGGTCCATGATGTGTCAATTCAAGTCCCCCATTGGAATAGCATGGATTGAGTTTCCATCGTCGGAAGCCAGTCTCATCCGTTGGATGATCATGTATTCTCCACCAGTTATTGTTACGATTATGCATCATCATGCATCAATGGATACATGATCATCCAGCATAGTGGTTTTGTCGATTTTGTAAAATACAGAAATGGAGCTGGTTTAGAATAGCTCTCACTATACATCATCTATATATGATGATCATCATCAAATTAATCACTATATCGATTGGTCCTGGGCTGTGCACTATCCGGATCGTTCTGTCCATTGGCCCGATATCATCGATGGGTTGACCGAAATTATCTTCCAGAACACCTGGCAGGTGGACAAGTTCTGTAGGGTCAAGATGGATTCCACTTATTATCCAACAAAGTTGTTTTTTTCCAATATGCTCATATCATATATGAACAAATCAGAGAGAATACTAGCAAATTTGATCGCCATCATTGGTGGATTGTTTCATACATTAGCATGGTTGATTGTTTTGTCATTGATAGTGTTTCAGCAGAGGATACCAATAATATCGAGTCATCGATCGCCATAGTTGGTTGAATGTTCATGTCTCAGATTTTTGTTGGTCATTGGTTCTCTCTGTTTCATTTTCCTCAGCTTTGTTGGTCATGGTCATGGTCATGGTCATGCCTCAGCTTTGTCTTTGACCTACGTAGGTCGCTGACGCAGTGCGATATGTGCACGCGCAAAAGATGGTGCATCGAGACGCTCGGAGTTCCATGGAGTTGTGGACGCTGGTGCTTGGGAGGGAGGCCAGGAACCAGGGGTGTCCAATGCCAGCCCTTTGAAGGGGAAACCAGTTGGAATTAGTTGGAGCTAGCAGAAGCGGCCGTTCACCAAATGCTGGGTTGATCAACTAGGGGTGATTTATGGTGAGTTGATCATGGGATAATGGGAAACTATAGGGGATAAAAATAGTGGATCAACTAGTTAACATTGCCAGTTTATGGATCAACCAGTTAGCCAGTTAGCCATATAAGGGATAATAATCATGGAAAAGCAACAGATGATGTACTGTTAAACAATAGTATTGCTAGGACCGATCGCAGTTAACTTACTGTAGGTTCACTTGGGGAACTACGATTTGTGGAGCATACATGCCCTAGTCGAAGCCTTTACACAGGTTGAATTCCAATCTTCAATGGGAAAACCCTGTGAAAGCAAGCAATGCAATGGGCTATCCCGATATTCTGCGCATCAAAGCGTTTGTTTCACCCAGGGTAATCGTAGTCAAGTGGATGACCAGCTTCCTACTCCGCAGGGGTCCACCGCTCTCAGGACATCAAATCGCGCAATGTCTTCCTTTGTCGCACTGGGCAAGCGTGTCTTGTTCGGCACAGTCCTTGTTGCCTGGGTGTTTTCTGATGGTTGGAAGACTGCGGACCTATACATATATAGTTGAGCGGATAGTGACCACTGGCCAAGAAATTGTCATAGTAGCTTTGTCGTATGATGAATTGAAAGCTCATTGCTTGGGTGACTGGAAGAGACAGGAATGCACGACCCGCAGCAAAGCTTTGCCGCACAGGCAAATCTGAAAGGGTTGAGCATTGGTACTAAGCCAACCAGCAATTCACCACCAGGATGAACCATCAGCCAACCAATCACTTCACTTGATTATTAAGCTTATTAACCATTCATCACCAAGATGAACCATCATAACAAGCTTTTCACGACGAACCATCCCTAACCAACCCATCAACGATAAACCAACATCATGCACCACAATTCACCATCAACCAATCAACTAAACCATTCACCACCATCAACTCACCATGACTAAGGCCATCCTCAACCATCCCCACCACCACCCCATCCCCCAGGGCACTTCCCAAGGCGCCTCCCAGGGTGGCACCGCGCCCAGGTTGCTGGGCGACTTCGGTCTGGTGCGGCTGCTCGAGAGCACCCTGGAGCTGGCGCACACGCGCGTGGGGACGCCCTACTACCTGAGCCCAGCGCCCTGGCACCGTGGGGACGGTGGAAGCTGCCAACGCAGTGGTAGGGGTAGGGGGTATGGAGGGGTTGGGGTTGAACCCCATGGAAGGTTCAAGAAATGAAAGCTGGGATTTATTGGGGGTGAGGGGGTACAATGGCTTTACGTAAGGGGTGAAGTAAAATTTGGTTCATGATATTAGTGTTTTTGTGTTCTAAGATGGGGGTTTACAAGGGGTATGGTTGTTGTTCATGTCATGACGGATGATTACCAACCCGGATTGGCTACCAAGAGTTAGTAGAGAAAGATGTTTGATAATTTGTCGATTGCCAATTCTCTTTGTTAAGGACCAACATTTTTTGCATTTGGATGCATTCTGATGCATTCTGATGCATTCACGGCTGTCAATGAGTGACCCTGTGAATGACCGGTTGTGAAATTGATAATTTTCAATCAACCCTGACCCGTGATATGTGAATGATTCCAGCAGTGGTTAATCAAACATGTTGATTGGCAATGATGATTGGAAGTCTTGGTTGAGGGTACTGTTGCACCATGATTCATGTCAATCATGACAATCATATCAATATGATTTTGATGATGGCAATTATCGCAGCATGAGACGATAGCCATCATCGGTCTTTCGTTGTCAGCAGGGCCATTGCCTGCTCAGGAGATCATCCGGAAGCAGGCCTACAACTACAAGACCGATGTTTGGAGTGCCTCCACGAGAGCTGCGGATGGGGCATTGTGGGATGCGCTTAGTTTCTGACCAAGATCCTACAAGTGATGTTTGGTTGGTAGTCCTTGGAGTTTTAAACCTACCTTGCGTGTTTAGAGATATTTATAATTATGTCATATGTTGGATACATATTCAACGGAATTATATAGGCATACATGCCTACATAGTAGGAACTGATCCAACTCATTGTGAGAATACGAGCATCATCCAGCTACTCATCTGGGATTGGATTGTAATGTGGTGCTTTCACAGATCGAGCTGTACAGTCTTTGGCAGCCGTACAAGCATCCCATGATGGGAAGGTAAACCATATTATCATCTCAAATGTGACCATCAGGTATCAACTAGAATTGTTTCATGAAAGAAGAATCAGATATTGACCAATATTTGTACAGTTGACCAATATAGAATCAGATATTGACCAACAGTTACTGTATATATAGTTGGTTAATTAACCATCATCACAGTTGATAGTTCTTAACCGTCGTTGGTTACAAGCACCACGGATCCCACTTAAGCTGAACTAAGCATTCCCCACCCTACCAGTTGCCATGAAATCGTAGGTCGGCAGGTACCTTGTTTCTACCAGAGATAGCTGTAGCTGGGGTGGATCATACCTACTTTTTTCGTGGAAACCCTGTAAGTAGCAGCCGGTTCTACCAATGGTAGCCGTGGTGATACCTACTAACCAATGGCAACTGGCATAATAGCTGGATTATCAAGCCTAGGTGTCACACTAGTTTGTTGTTACCATTATCATCCTACCATAGATCCATAGTTGTAACAACTACCAGATCCATGGATCCGGTTGTCACTACCATAGGTGAGATTCATAGTCGTAACCTACCAGCTTGTTGTAACTGAGGTTGGTTACACCTACTTTTTCATGGGAAACCCTGTAATAAGCAGCTGGTTTAGCAAAGGTAACCATGGTCATACCTACGAACCAGGGTTGGTTAAACCACGGATCTCACCTGTGGTGATCCAACCCCCCCCTGGCCCCGAGGTTTGGGCGTCTTGCTCTATGAGATGGCAGCCCTGCGCAGACCCTTCCTGGGAACGTTGGCCGCTTGCCGGGCGACGCCACCGTCGTGGCATCCACGGTCGTTGGGTCACTCTGTTGAGGTTGAAAGTTTGTAGGTTTGATGTGATTTGATTAAACACTAATAGTGACAACCCTGCTTAATCAGTAACTAATTTAATCTGAGTAATGTGTAATTAGGTGGAGGATATGATGTAAACAACAACTTTACTTGTATTAAATATGTGTGAACACTCAGTTTATTTGTAGGTCCACTGCTTGGAATTTAAACTCATTAAAGGCTAATAACGTAGGCATCCAATGACTCTGATATCTTGAAGAAAGTTTGCTGTAATTGGATATGAATGGAGTTTGGTGTTTCGATTGCCTTAAACAAACTATAGTTTAATGAGTTTAATGCTGATAATATAGTTCTGATAGTTGATCACGTTTTTGATGTTTACTTAATGCTGCAATCTCTGCGAGTTGATGATACTTGTGATAGTACTTAAAACTGTAGTTTCTTAACTGTTTTAGTATCATCAACTATCAGAAGTATCAGCATGAGTATAGCTTGGCGCTTTGCTAAGCAACCAATATTTGATCAGAAGCATCATAACTGATTGGACATGGCAGGAGCCATTCTGTTAGTTGACAATTTTAATACCATATCCATGCTTTATAACTGTATGTAGTTTCATGTAGTTTCTTCCAATACAGTAACTCCACTTCTAAATCATGGGGTTGTAGGTGACCCTCCCACAGGTGTAGCTCCAACAAGAAGGGTTCTTTGAGGGGCAAAAAAGCTACCATCTACCATTAACAAGGGCTTATGAACCATCTATGTTTGGGGGGATCACCTTTGGGGGGTCAATTACCATCACCATGAATAACTGTAGTTTATTCACGTACTTCATCATGAACTTCAGGAGGGCACAGCTGGAGTGGTACCGCTGATGGATGCCGAAGACTTGCGCCAGATGATAATAAGCACCATGAAGCTCTGGCCATCAATCAGTGTGGCATTGCTATTGTAAATGACTGCAAATGATGATACACATATTTACCACGATAATGTCATAGCGACAGCACATGATTTACATACATTGGTAGATTCGTATCATGATGTAGATGCATATATTGCTATTGGAATGTTTGTAAATGATTGATGCTTTATATCGAGATATTTTGCATCTATGTATTTTACATATGTTTAGAGAGATTTGGTTGATTGCGTACATGATGGCAAGGGGTGCTTGTTTGGAGTCGGATGATGCCTCTATCCTCAGGTATGGACATATTATACAGTAGTGTCATGTCGTGTAGCCATGCAAAGCCAATACGCGAAAGACCATCTTATTTGCTGTATACTTTGATGCATGTACCCGTGACATCCCGTCAGAATCAGAGGGGAAATTCATATGGCACATAGACATCATGTATAAGTCTTGAATGGGTTTCATGTTCATTTGGCCATGGTTTAGCAATAGCCAGACGTGGGTGCAATGATCCATGAGTCAGTCAAGCAAGTAAATACGGATAACAATTCAAATGACGCAATCTAATATTGACCCATGGGTAAGGGGTCGTGAAGAAAATCAAAGCTGAATGATATGCATCAAAGTGCTTCTCATTGCCAGCTTTGCTTTGCTTGGGTTCTTGTTTTTTTACCAAGTGATGGTCATGAATTCTCAAACACCAGGATACACCAGGCAAACAGTCATATGTTGGTTTCTGAAAATAGGGGACCCCCAAATCATCCACTATTGACCGGTAATAAACCAACCATTTTTGGGGCTCCCTATGGCTTGACAAACCCCCATCTCCTTGCCCAGTCTTCGAAACCAGCTTGCAAATCTTGGGCTCGAGCTCGATGACCTTTGCAGCCACCGCCCTGTCAGATGTGCAGCGCTATGGAGGCTCCGAGCTCCGCGGGTGGAGCCGTCAACGATGCCGAGTCAAAGGCGCGACGATGAGCGTCTCCTCTCGGCCTTGGGTGGCAGTTTGATGGACGGACTGCACCATTTTTCTGAGGCAAATGGACTGCGGACAGTGTGTTTGCTTGCGGCTTGTGTGGTTGCTTCCGACTGTCAAGCCGGATGCTAACACGCTGTCCTGGTGGCACTTTGCCTTCAAAGTGAACAGGCAGGGTTGCGCATGGTTGAGCATAATGGGCATGACAAGTGGGATATACTTGCTGGTTATCCATGTGTAGTTCAATGATGCTGCAGAACTGGCAGGTCATTACCTGCGGGCACCGCCAGAGCTCATAGCGGTACAAGGTCTAGGAGGTCGTTGCGAAGCTGCCGTCCGAAGCATTCCTGGGCTTCCGTGCCCCGTGGGTGCAAAGCCATTGCTTGCTAGTGGCGCACACAGGCCAGCAACGGCTTGACACTCAGGCAAGCAAATGCCGTTGAGCAAGAAATTCGGGGGATTTTTAACAAACCGGACTACTTGAAGGGCCTTCAAACAGTCTGTTGAGCAATCCCCTTCTACTTTCTCATCCGCATCCGCCTGGCCCAGGTAAAGATAGACTTAGAGGTCATTGAGGTAACCTCTGGGAATCGTCACCCGAGAGCTCCCGTTCGGGCCCCAGCTGCCGCCGCCCGGAGACCAGCAATTGCCGGTCTCCGCGCGCCACACGGCGCTGTGGCCCGACGGCTGTGGCGCCACTAGGTCTCTGCCAACGGCTTTCCTGGTGGCTGTTTGCACATTGGTTGCAACACCTGGCAAGGAGATGTCAGAAGGCACTTGCAACCAACAAGCGATGGACATCATGGTTGGCTGGCCGGTTGGTGGGGCAGTTGGTTATTACGCTGTTTGCTGATTACAAAGCTACAATGTGCCGAAGTGTCAAGCAAGCTGACTTCAAGTCTTACCATCCAGACTCAAAGTCTGTTTTCCTTCGCACTTGAGATAAAACATAGACCAATAGTCTTGTGCCGCGGATTTTCAGGACTCCTTGGCCAAAGCGAGGTCACTCGAGTCCGCAAATGAATTGCGCCAAAACGTTCAACAGACTTCCCGAACGTTTGAAAAATGCTGACCAAGCACGCTCGTCGCAGCTGAACAAGACTATCGCCCGGCTGTCACCGCTAATGATGGGAACATGAAACTTGTTGGTCCCAGAGAGATGATGCGAATGTGGCTCAGCCTAAGCTGGTTGGGCTTCCCTAGTGATTACTCCAAGCTGTGATGGCCGGGGCGGGGCCCCCAGCATGGTGAGTCCCCACCGAGGAAACTTTGCCCAATATCATCATCGCAGGCATCGGAGGGGCCAGCGAGACCCTGAGAGCTGGTAGGAGGAGGAGGATGGCAATGAGGAGGATGGCAGTGAGTGATGAATGAGTGATGATGATTAACACTGATGATCATGATGATCATGATGATCATGATGATCATGATGATGGTGAATGGTTCATGGTGAATGGTAAATGGTGAATGGTCAACGGTGAATGGTCAACGGGGAATGGTCAATGGTGAATGGTCAATGGTGAAGGATGAGCATGATGAATGATGATGAATGTTTATAATTATCCCCCGATGCCAAGTCAAGTCAAGCTCTTATCAAGTTGGTTCATCCATCTATGGTTCGGTACTCCAATGCTTTGCAGGGCCTTCCCGGGAAGCGACGTGCTGGTTCATGGTGGCTGTTCTGCATCGTCATTCCGAGTCCATTTTCTATCAAACAGTGCGCCTTTCCAACATGGTCAGCGTCGGATACGGTATTCATACTCAGCAATCACGGTATTTTTTGTTGGTTCTCTGATGTTCTCTGTCATGTTCAGTTTGCTGGCGATACGTGGGATAGTTATGATGAGAAGGTCCCCTCCAAACCATGACGGAAGCCGGTGCTGGATTATAATGACAGGAAACAATGCGAATCTGGTCAAATTGATGATTTTGAGCTTACTGCACACCCCAACAAAAGCTATGATGCGCAGGAATGTTGGAAGCATCCCGACTATTGATTCATAACGTTTGCACTAGTGCAGCTGCATCTAGCTGCTTAGTGTATGTTATCTATATGTTTGGATTGTCATATTCGTTCTCACTATCGCTCATTACCGTTGGTAATCATCCAAATTATTCTGAACATTCCTATCATGGTCGTCCTCATTCTACCGAACAACTGATCCAAGACCAACCAAAATCAACCAAGATCAACCAAAATCAACCAACCAAATCATCCAAAAACATCCAAAAACATCCCAAAACCACCATTTTTTTCACCCATTTGACGTCCGACATCCCACCTCCCAGGGGTGTCTCCACGACCCGCGCAGGCGACTACGAACCGCTGCCGCCGCAGTTCTCTGCGGAGCTGAGGTCCCTGGTGGCGCGGCTGCTGGCTGTGGATCCTCAGCAGCGCTTGGGCCTTGCGGAGGCCCTGAAGGAAGAGGTGCGCTGCAGAACTTTTGGCCAAAGGACTGAGATTTTTGGAGCACAAAAAGCCATGTCCTTTGGCCCCTAACTCTTTCCTTTGGATAACTTTTGGAGATGGCTTTGAAGTGTCTAGAGGAAAGAGTTAGGGGCTGAGATCGGCTTCTCCAAAATGGGTCTTTGAAACTGTTCTATTGATTTTGTTTGGCTCTTTGATTGATGTGGTTGGGTGATGGATTTGGTTGCTTACTGTGGTTATGGTTGGTTGGCTGTTATGGTTAGTTGCTGTTGATGGATTTGGTTGGTTGCTCACCATGGTTAGTTGCTATGGTTGGTTGGTTGCTAGGCACCGTGCTTGGGCCCCCCATCCACCAGAGCCAGGTGCTGGCGCTGCCGCTGCGCCGCTCGCGCGAGGCTCTGCAGCTGCCCCCAGCGCCCGATGAGATGCCACCGGCGCCGCGGAAGGAGATCCAGGACGCTGCGCTGGCTGCGCGCCCCACGCCTTTGGGGGGTTAGTGGTGAGTGGTGGGTCGTGGTGGATCGTGGTGGGTCGTGGTGAGAGCTTGCGGTGAGTACTGTGACGACCAATGTGAATTACATTTTGATGAGCAATGCGTTAGTTAGATTTGACCCAGGAATCTATAGTAATAGAAATTATGGTACTCATTTATGGAGATGATTTTTTGGGTAAAGGTCCGTCGTTTAGTTTTCCTCGGCCCTCAGCGTTCAGTTTTGGGCAACTGTTGATGCTGGTCATGAATTGAATATGCATAACGTGATAATGAATGGCGAATGGTGAATGACACAAATGGTAAAAGATGATGGTTCATGATGGTCAATAACGATGATTGTTTATTAGGTAATCAAGTTTGCCAACCCCCAAGTGAGCATTCATCAATCTTTTCCAGTAGGCACAGCTTAACTCACTGTGTATGCCACCCTATTCATGGCGGCAGTTCCGTGTTTGATTCTACTGTGTTGATCCTTCAGTCTGAGCGATCCATGGATATGCGATCTGAACCACCTCTATTGATCTGGGTTCACCCATGATTCATGGTGGGTCGTGTGGTGCATCGTCAGCTGCTTGCCACAGATCCAGCACCAGGAGATTCCTGAATCAGAATGGATTGGTTTCAACACAATGTGCCGTGGTGGCAACTTGTGCACGTTGATGGAACTTGGATGATGAACATTTGGATGAAGCAAGCAGCTGGTGATCGAAAGAGACCCCTGTGATGGTACCAGGTCCTAGGCGATGGTCCGGGGCAGCACGTGGGATCACCCTCGAAGTGTTCTGTTTCATTGTGTGCCCTGCCTGTACTGCGAAGTTGTGGCAAGCTAAGGGTTCCCCAATCATTTTAAGGACGCAACCATATAAGCACTAGTAACAGCTGGGACCCCCGATGCATTCCTCCCGAGAATCTGGCTGATGGTTGAAGTATGCGGAACCTACTCGATTGTCGCTCCTTGTGCGACATGAGTCATCAGAAAGCAATCGTCAACAATGGTTGGTGTTTCCGCAAGGTTGCTGTTTTGAATAACTTGAGCAACATAATGAACAACAAGAGAGGGAAACGGAGTGTCAGTAGTACAAACACAGATTTTGAATGCGCGTTTCTTATTGTGTTTATTTATGTTTTATTTTTCTGTTCTCTCTCTCTCTCTCTCTCCAACTTTTGACCATCAAGATGTTATAGGGTTCACCAGTATCATAGATTCATAGTTGGTTATGATGAAACATAAACATACATTTAGTGGGTACAGTAGTCTATATATATATATATACATATATATTATTATTCATTGTTGTTCAATTTACTTATCAACAATGCCATTGCCATTATATTGACTCATAGCTAGTGAATGTTGTCCATCACCATGATCCCCTTGCAGCTGAGGATCCGTCGCAAGGAGGATGGTTTGATCCTACCCGAAGCGAAGGCAGGAAGTGACTTGCTGCCAGGATGAATGGTAGAGTCTTTGTAAGTGTGACACATTCCACCATATTGAACCAAACATGATTTTCTTCGGGCCGTGGTTTTGTTTTTGTTGCTGCTTGTATGGATACATGCAGATGAGGTCAGATTATTTCAATTTGGGATGGCATACGATTAACCAAGATCAACGATGCGTAAGCAATGGAAACCATTACCAAGAAAAAAACACCAAGCCATTGAGTTTGATTGACCGCCAATTGACCATTACCATCCAACCACCATCATCAACTACTAATTAAGTATAACCGTCACAATTCATTCTTAATCACCATGATGGACCATCATGTTGTTAACCATTCATCATTTTCTTGATCACTAGTCATAGTGATTATGAAACTAATTATTGAGTTCGAGCATTATTAACCAATTATAAACCATTATTGACCGTTGAGCCATAGTGATGTCTAAGAGGTCATAGTCATAGTGATTATGAACCAATTTAATCATCACCACTATGGCCTCTCAAAATAATTACTAGTTGACTTGTTGCAGTCAAGTGATTGGAACCATTTTATTTATAATCATAATGATTATGAACCCATTATGAACCATGTAGAAGATGGCATAAGGTGATTCAACCACAGGTGGAACAACCCTACATGTGGTTAATCAGTTACCCTCTGGTACACTAACCTGGCAATGGAAAATCCATCATTGATGTTTTCCCAGGGTTTCACTATAAAGTATGGTCAAAATCCATTGCTATGTTAGTTTACCGGAGGGTATAGTACAGGATGGCTAAGACTGGTCTGGTGCACCACCTGCCTCAGGGCATCGTCGACCTCGGCTCGGCCAAAGCGCCGGAGGACGAACTCGCGGCGCCCCCGGCGCCCCCCGAAGATCCCCCGGAGTCGTGGAGCATCAAACCCAACGTGGGCGACGACTCAGGTGTTTGGGTGGCAGGGCCTGGTTGGGTTGCGGTGGGTTGGGGGACGTGTTTTTTCAGTGATGAGAACATAGGCAAAAAATATATGTATTTTTTGCATTTGATGAGAAATTCAGCCATGGCCATTAATGGTGATTAATGGTTGTTGGTTATTAAGGGTTTATAGTGATTATAATAACGATTAACATAATGATTATGATTGTTTCTTTTCCCATGGCCATGATTAAAAAATCATGAATAATCATTACAGACGGATTGGTTATGATTATTAATAACCATTATATGATTGGAACCAATAATCATATTATATTATCATCATTTTTTGCCATACTTCACCATCAATGATTGTACCATTATCACCGATGACCATGGTCATTAATGCTGATATCATATCAAATAGAAAGATCCATGGTAGGTCCATGGCCATGGTAAATGATTTCTGATGATTACCCATCATTATAGATTACCATCATCACCGATCATTACAAATTGTCATCATTACATCAGGTGTTTGACCATTACCATGTATAAATGGCCACTCAACCATCATTAAAATTACATTTGGTGTTTAACCATCATTACCCGTGACCACTCAGGTCATTACTGATGGTGAGTGGCCATTTAACCATCAGAAATGACTCACCATTTTAATGATTTCTGATGGTTAAAAACCACGGCCACTTGGACCCGTCGCCAGGCGAGGAGCTGGGCTCCGCCTCGGACGACTCCTGGGGCTCCGTGGTGGACACCGGGAACGAAGCGCTGCAGCAGCTGATGGAACCGCCCCCCCCGCCGCCGTAGGTGGTGGCTGGGGGGCTGGGGTGGCTGGGCTGGAGATGGGTCACCGGGGTAGGGTGTTCCCTAGGTTTTTTAATGCTGATTATTGATGGTTAACTATTAATTATAAGTTATTAGTGGTTGTTATAATGGTTTTTACTACTAAGATTGTTAATTGGTAATTGATGGTTTATAATGGTTACGAATGGTGGTTTTTCACCATTTTCCCTACTTGAATAGGTGAAATTAAGCCTTACTTGCCAGTAATGAACCACTATCAGCCACTAGCAACTGCTATTACCGTTATTCAAGGTTCAACCACTAGTGAATGACTATCAACCGGTGTTAATCAGCAATCATCAAGCATGATTTTGGTGGATACCCATTCTGCATCACCGCGTTTCTGGTGTTTAAGCGATTCATGGGTAGTGATGGTAATCATAATCATGATAAATGTTGGTGGTTGAGCAGAACATCAATTATCCAGCATCATTGTCATCGCTGACCATCATAGTGTTACTGATAGTCAATCCCGCACACCACAGAGACCATTTTCATGCGGGTCTATCCCTTGCAAACCGTAGAATCATCAGAATGTCCATGCCCAAACCATGCCATGATTTTTGCTCTATGCCTTAGTGACCTGGGCAGCGTTTGTTCACCTCGACTTCTCAGCGGGAACAAGTCATGATTTAGTATGGTGAGTATCCATTCCAAAGGTGAGTTCCAAAATCATGTGAATAACTATGAATCAAAGGTGAGTTCCAAAGGTTTGCATCCATTCCAAAAGAGCATTAACCACCATGTGAATAACAATCAATGTTTGCCCTTTTTAAGTAGCAATCATCCAGGAATCACTGTATCTATTTCGTGGTTGTGGAACATCATTAATTTTCTATTGCCAGAGCTGCCATAGAGGTGGCATATGATGATTTGAGAATCATGCTAATCGCTATATCCATTATGAATGAACCACTGAATAAACATGATTTACCATGCTTCAACACTATCAGCCAAACCTATTTCAATCACTAACCATCAATTAAACAATCTTAACAATCAAGCGACCCATTGAATGACCATGCAGTAACCATTGAGCAAGCATCACTTAGCCAACACTGAACCGTCACTAAGCCATCACTTAACCATCACTCAACGATCAATTTGACCATCAATTTAACCATCACTCAACCATCAACCATGGTGTCCATCCATTCCCCAGCAGACCATTACCTGCGTTGCAGGCGGCTGCCGGCGAACAGATTTAGTGCGAACAGTTTTAGTCCAAAAGACCGCCTGCGCTGCCCTGAGTAGAGTGGTTGAAGATAATGCTGGTGAAGATTGCCATAATGGTCTCTGAACAATAAGGAATATAAACCAGGTTTAATGATAGATCTATATTGATTGGGAAATGGATGTGATGTGGTCTAGTGGTATTCTATGAAACTGTATATTAATAATGGTTGTTAGAAACATAGATACTTTTAACAAGATGGTTACAATGGCAAATGTTGCCACTGTTCAACAAATATACCACAGACAATATAGACTAGGCTTAGTAATAAATCAATGTTGATCCGCAAGGATACATCGGATCAATAACCTACCATCAGTTTACACACAAACATAGCCTATGTGTAGCCATCCAATGAGTTGATTACTATTAATTTCTTATTACTGATATAGATCTACCGTTCATACCACAATTTTCGAAGATCAAACGTGGTTGTGATATAGTGGTTGAAAAATTATATACATACATGCCCATACCGGTAATTACGACCTCTCTCGCACATTCGGTCGGTCCAGGGTCCGGCCAGCAGTACCAGCCAACAAGCTTGTGTGGGCTAGTAGTGCACTAAAAACTATGCTTACCAAAAGGATGGCAAGCGAATTGACCAAAGTGAAACAGACCTCTGAGCCTGAGCTAGCAGGTCACACAGAACCTCGTCACAGAGGGGGTTCCCTGTGGCTTGAGAAATCCCTACCTATCAGTAACCAGAAATCACGTGTCCCACAGCACTTTTCCACGGCTGTCAGTCCGACTTGGTACATCGAGCCGGCAGTTCCGCTTGAACTGGCCGTGGACTATGCAAAGCTTGAACGAAAAATGCGAAGGGACGAAAGAAGAAGGCGCCTCGAAAAAGCTATAAAAGACGTCTCCCTCAAGGTCCAGGAACTGCCAGCAATTGTGCCAAAAGATAAACTTTTGGGACTCCAGCGTTGCGTTAGGGTTCAACGGTAGCACCACCAACCAGACAGCCGTAAGAGTCCATGGTGGCGGCAATCACTGGCGGGCTGTTCGCCCTAGGAATTTGGAGGATCACTTGATGACATGAACACTACAGGTGTTAAAGGGAAAGCTGTGTGTGGGCCAACAGCCCTTCGTGTACATCATTAACCATTGTCATTCCTCATTATCCCTCATAATTATAGAATTGAAGCCTCATTATCCCTCATAATTAGGTCCTTATCCCCCATTAACCCTCGTTAAAGCCTCTCAAGCCATTCCCAGCTTTGCCCAGTTCGACCTCGCGACCTCGATCCTACCCTGATCATAGCTGCCCCCCTCTTGCGCTGGTTTTCTGGGACAGGTCCTGAGCTCCAGCTCCGGGTGGAGCCATGCCATCTGCCAGGAGGACAGGGCGGCCCCGTGTCAGCAGCAACGAACCAACGGGGGGGGTGGTACCCATGGAGGATGGTCAGCCACCTGGCTGTGCTTGTTGCTTGCTGCTTTGCAAAGGGTGACCTGGAGGTTTGCCCAGGACTGTCTAAGTCAAGTGATTTGGCATTTACAGGTGGCCTGGAGCGAATTCCCTTTTTTTTGAGGGGATCTTGTTGCTGATTTTGCAGGGTTCAGCTGTTGACCAGTCCACAGTTGGTGGCCCGCAGCTAAATGTTGCTGCTTTTTGCTGATTTACCGATCTACAACAGGTAAAGGATCCAATCACCAACCAGTTGTGCCTTTGCTGAGAATTCCGGAAAGTGATCCAACCTTTACCTCAGCCAATCATAACCAAGCTCAAGCATTTGGTAACCTTGCAGGCCCCCCTGGTTACAAGTTGGTTTGGAATTTACTTCAAGAGCTAGTTTGATCTACGTACCCTGACCGGCAGTAGGGAGGGTTACAAGGTGGTTTGCAAGCTTTAGCATGGCTATAACTTATAACTCTATAGCCTATAAGTTGGTTAAACAATCATTTGACTATATAACAACCCTAAGCCTAGTAGTCACCCAGACCCTATGGCTGGGTGAACTAACCAGTCACAAGGTGGGGCCCCACATGAACCAACCAGCGTGAACCAACCGGTGGGGCCCCGCTCCAGGACTTGCTACCACGACTGCTGAACTCCAAGGGCATGAGGCAATGCCCCAGGTGGTTGACAGGTGCTGGGTTGTGCAACAGGTGGTATCCTCAAGAACTCAAGAACTATGGTTAAAGTACGCTTAAGCTATGGATAATAGTGGTTGAACTATGGTTGGACTATGGTGAAGCAATGGTTAAACTGTGTTTTAAGTATGGCTAAGTTATGGTTAAACTATATGGTCAAACTATGGTTAGTAGTTGTTGCGCACTGGTCAGCGATGCACCCCCAGTCAAGCGAAGGGCGCACCAAGTCAAAAAACCTTAGACCTTAGTGTGCTTCACCTGTCAGCAATGTTATATCTAATAGTGGATTCGTTAGGCACACCAAGGCTGATCAGTGGGTTGCTCTCAAACCGGCGTCAATCGACCCTTTCGTCGAGACTGCTGCCACTGGTGATACCATTTCATTCGTGCATCCCACGAAGTATCCTCCGGTGGAACGACATGTGTACGTACTACAGCAGGCAAAATTGGAAAAATAGGAAGCATTCCAAAGGTTGTCTTTCCCGAAGATGTGTGTTGAGCCAGGTATTCCATAACCCATTGAATAGTTTCCCGTTGTATGGTTAGTAGTTAGTAGTGGTTGATAGTGGTTAATGATAGGGGATAGTCCACATTAACAGCAATGTATAGTTGGATTCTTGAGGATGCTTGAGTCAACCGTTGAATATGTTATCTCTAAAGATAGGGGGATCGTTAACTGCAATGTATAGTTGGATATGCCAACGCAAGAGTTGAATATTTACTACTTGGTGGGTGTTTCAGAATTGTTTGTTTGCGATGAACAATGGAATGCGGGCACATGCATTGTGGCACAAGATTTGACTTGGGCTGGTTCGAACAGAGGCAAACATGTTTACCTGTTCCTTTATTTTGAGAAATACTTTTCACATTCAGTTCTCGTACAGCAGTGGTCGTCGTACCATTACTGCAGTTGTTGTATAGTGGTTGTTCATCCAGATACCTAATCCATCTTTGGTGATCAGCACTTCTTCTTAGACCGAAAATGATTGTTCTCTTCGCAACGCAGCGTTTATACATAGCAGACAAAAGCCCCAAATTGACGTCTTTTCAATCTAGGAATTCTCACCATCTGGGATTCATAACCAAGGCCTGAGGGTGCCAACTCCTCACCTCTACCCGCCCAAAAACAAAAAAAACAGAGACACATCAAGCTGTTGCAACACAGTTGATTAGGGATATCATTAGCATACTATCAAGCATATTATAGTTGTTCATCACATCAACTTATGAGATTAGTGAACTAAGCAACACCAGGCATAGATGTTGATAAGCGGTATCATACCTCGTCACTGGTACCTTGGCATTTCATTTTCTTCAGTGAATGAGCCTAGTAAGTTGCCCTAACCAGCATGGCTGGCGCATCAACCAACTCGTTGGGTGACTCTAACTACCAGTAGGGACCCCATTGCCACTGCGCTGGCTCTCCAGGTCGGCCATGAGTTTGGAAATTGTCCAT
>VSDK01026905.1:852378-902766 GCA_009767595.1 Symbiodinium kawagutii
AATGCCGAGCAGGGTAGGGTGGGAGTGGGGCTGGGATTTGATGCGAAATCTTGGGGGATGACATGGACGCCCAGAAATGGTCATGTTAGATGTGGGACATGGTCTAACCACATATCTAAGAGCGACCATAAGTGGGCTACCTTATAATGACACCTTGGTTAACAGAAGCAATTTGGTCTTGGCATCTTGAACAGTTGCTCGGCAAGAAACTCGTCGATTTATCTCACTGGTCATCATCCCACCGGTGAACGGTTCACCATGGTTATGAACCAGTTGTCGATCGTACCCACAAGAATGGTAGTTGCTCACCTTGATGGTGATGGTGGTTCTTGACCTTAGATTTCTATGAACGTTATTTGCTATTCTTAACTATTCTTCACCACTATGAAAGCATCATTCGCCCTCAATCAGTTATCGAACACCACTGAGCATTAACCATCGTCAAACCACTTTCATTGACCATCGAACTAACCATTCATTAAACCGTCTTTAATCCACCACAATTACCTCCTTATTTGTCATCATTAAACCATTTTTATTCACCATCATAGTTTAGCCATCATGAATCATTAACATTAACCATCATTAATCTCACGATTACACAATTCGTTTACCTTTGATTAAAATGTTAAAATGAAGTCATCATCCAACTAGTAAACCTTCCATTATTCAGCACTATTACACCATTGTTTAACCTGAAATTGGTCATGTTTCACCATTACTAGCCGTCATGAAGATTATTACTTCAACCATCATGAAACTAATCATTAAACCATCTTTATTAACCATTATTTGACCGTAAGTTAATCATTGGTTCATCATAAATGAATGATTGACCATCAGTCTCAGTAACCATCATTAATTATTGTTATCACCATTACTAAATAATAAATTACTGCTAGCCATGTAATCATTTAATGATTATAAACCATCATTACTACCATGAATTGAACCATCATCAATAAATCATGGTTACAAACCATAATAAACCATAATATTATGATGAATCACTATCATGAATTGATTACTATCATTTAATGATGACAAACCATAATAAATCATGGTTTATAATCATTAAATGGTTTGTAACCATTAAAAAATGATAGTAAATCATCATTACCAACCATCATTATCATTATAAACCATTGACCATCTTCGCTCGCCTCAAAACCCTTCGCTCCAGGAGCTGAGTGGCGAGTCCAAGTTGCTGCCGCGCTTCGTGCTCAAGGGAGCGCTGCCGGATGCACTGCCCCATGGCGCGTTGCGGCCAAGGGCAGGTGTCCTAACGATGAACCAAGGGGCTAAGCAACCGATGGAGCAGCATGAGGTGGTTGATGATGGCTGTTTATGAGGGTTAATGGCAGTTAATAGTGGCAAATGTTGGAGGTTTATGATGTTAATGATGGTTAAGACTGTTGGGTGATGATAGGATATGAACCACTACTTGTAATGATCAGTTCAAATGTAATGGTGAATGATTCGTTGTCGTTGATGATGGCTATCAGCAAACACGGTGTATCATCAATGATCTTGCATGGTTATTGCATGCGGCATGATCTCATCCTCAGTGCATCACCCATCTTACGGTTCCACTGATCGCCCCAATCTGGGCTTTTCGATGATGCAGCCTCCAATTGTCCTACTAGGAATGGTGCCAGTGTTTACAGTGTCTTCACCGGTTCAGGGTAGCTGCCTGGCTGATTGGCAAGCACCAATGAGTAGCGGAACATAGGTCTCACCTCGTCACACAGCCACCTGGCTTTGTCGCTTTGTGGCTGTTTGCTGCTTTGGTTGTTATTGATTGGTCGGCTAGTAAAATATGCGGTTTTGACGGAGCAGAGTGCTTATTGCAAAAAAATCTGCAGTTTGTTGGTTGATGTGTCGTTTTTTCCGGTCGGTTGCTTGCCTAGGTCCCCATTGTTGTTAGATTGTTTCCCTGCTATCAGATTTTGCATTGGCTGTTTGGTTGGTCGGTTGGTGAATTGCCTGGTTTGTTGCTTAATTAGTTGTGTTGCTCAAGTGGTCAGTCACTTAATTGGTTGGTTAACTAGTTCGTTATTTGGTTATTGCCACTTTGTTGTTTACGTAGATTTGCTCCATGAAATGTCCCCAAAAAAAGTGGAACAAACCAATTGTCAGTACAACACTTTTAAAACATTGTGTGTCAACCATTAACCGCAATTGATTGGTCAACTGGTAATAGCAATAATTGTAATTCAAATCCCCAAATTGAGGTTCGGGTATCCTCATTAGAAGATCTTATGGTATAACCATGTATAACCTATATTATGTTGGCTACCATAAGTTGTCCCCATACAACCCACGTGTGCTGATTGGTTCTCCCCAGGCGTGCTTCGGACAGAAGGAGTTGCGGTGACCGAGGCTGGAACTCTATGACTTCTGGCGTGGCGGTGGTCGACTTGTTGGCAAGCTAAGAAGCAGGTGCGGTAGCTGCGCTGTGCACGGCCGCGACCTGGTGGTGGTTGCTGGTTGTTATCCTGGATGATGGACTAAATGTAGAATTGAGCATTTATAAGGCACCATGAACCATTAACCATGATAGAAATCATTTAATCTTGATGTTGATTGTCCCTTAATAATTCTGTTCAATGAAGACTACAGTAGCTACTATTGAATCATGACGATTGTTGGTTATTTTCCTCTGGTATGGTTCATGAAAACTATCAGCCATTGACCATCTTGATTTTGATTATCCCGTAGTTTTGGAATTGAAGTTTGGCAGTCCTGAGCCAGTGCTGGGGGACCATGAAAAATGTGTAACTTTTGCAATTGAGCATAAACAATTATGATCTACCATCATTGATCAACTATTTTTTGACATATGGGTATTTCTTTTTATCACCAGCCCCCGACACATACCCATTTGCACGTTCGACTGGTGCGAAACATACCCCCGAAACATACCCCGAAACATACCCACGAAACATACCCCGAATCATACCCCCCAAATCTCTGACATGTCTCACGAAACATACCCGAAACATACCCCGAAACATACCCCCGAAACATACCCCGAAACATACCCCCGAAACATACCCCTGAGACAAACACGCAGCAGGGGGTCGATAGTTTTGAGAAACTCCCATATGTATTGTTCATGCAAGTGTTGGCATGTCGTTGCTGGACATTCAGTAAGGACAAATATGATTCGATTGTTTACTTGACAAGTATGTAGCCAGTAAATGCACTACAGAGTAGATATAAATATCAAGAATATGAAACACACAGGGCCGTTTAGTTTGAGCACATGCTATTTGCTTTAAGTAAGACTCAGATGATCTGGCCGGAGTGCCAATCAGTCAACCAATGCGATAAGGATGCTGCGGGGCATTTGCTACAGCTACCTAGGTTTGACTGTGTGTTCCAAGACATCTAATCTAACAGTTCTGTTCTTTGGGTTTGCACTGGCAGGTCAGACCATTTCCTTTGATAACATATTTGCTTGCCATGAACCTCAATCAAACTGGTTGCTTTTCAGAACCACAGGAAACGCCCCTGAACTGTGGCACAGGACTTGAAGTTTCCAACCGCTGCCCTTCGAAGAAGATCACTACTGGAAAATCATCATAGGTTTGTGAGGTATATGAGTTTCGGTCGTGGTAGGCTATTCTTAACCAGTGTTAGCTATGCTCGATTGTCATCGATACTTTTGGTTGCAATCGTCAATTTCTGTTGGCTATTTGTAGCCATTTGTAGCCATTGTTACCTATCATCAATAATTCTCAAGCAAGCATTTTGACTATGGTCGTGAGCATTGTTATTGATCATTATCATCACCATGTTCATAACATTTCATAACCATTGTTTTTGGCGATGATATTTATCATCATCATGCTTATCATTAGTGTTCGTAAGCATTTTCATTTCCCATCATCTACCATTGTTTTCCCCAGGATCTTGTTGCTGAATATTGATGGTTATCTGCTTGACCCATATATCTACCAATCTATCATCAACCAGTTGTTTAACTACTATTGTTGCTTATTATCTCTCATGATTAACCATTGTTGATGGCTTATTAACCATGGCTAAAACCATGATGATTCATACCCATTTGTTTTTCGTTGCACAACACACCAATGATGGCTTTCCTATCTCTCCCTGGCAGGACCGGTGAGGCTTCATCCCTCTACGCCACTTGCCTCGTGGTCCATTTGTCCGGTTGCCTGGTGGGCTGCTGGGCACAGCTGGTTTCGCTAGGATTCATGGGATGGACCGTTGTGTCTATATGGGCGTGTTGGTAGGATAAGCTTTAGCTTTGGATTGGATTCTTATTGTTAGGATTAAGTAAATAATTCTAATTGTTTTGATTGATTGATGTGTTGCTTATTGTTCGGTTATGTTTGGTTATGTTTGGTTATTTGACTGAAAGATAAGTAGCTCTATCATTCGTTGTCTATGAGTTTGTTGAGTTGGTTCGTACAGCTTCTTACGTCGAGTTAGGTTATGAACCTAATCGCAGTGTTCGAGGCTGCTATTGTCAGTAGAGAAGTGCATTTAATGTGAATGCATTGGGTTTGCTATCACACATAGACTGAACATAGCCATCAACCAGCCCTTCTGACCAAATAGGATATGGGTTTACTTTAGTTTGAACCTAGGTATTGCATCCAGTTGTGAATTGAGTTGTTTTTCGTGTTTGTTCACGTGTTTTATCCGATGGTGTGATGTGTAGTCCAAGACTTGGCATAGCCATGGGCGAGGGTCCTGTAGGATGGAGTCAGATAGATCCGATGATTGAAAGACGGCGAAGAACACTGTACTTCTGGCTTTTCCACGGATTTGCTGCCGCACGCAACTGGCCATCTATGTATACATGTGCTTTGTTTACCTGTAAGAAGGTGTTGTTTCCATTGTGACTGAATTACCAAACTATAGATGTTGAACGTCACAATCCATGACCGGTCTCTACATCCAGAATAATCCATATGGGAATGGCACCCTGATTATCCATTTTCATTTTAGCCATTTCATCTACCATTAGCTCTTATAAACCCTCAGTCATTTCAACCATGAATCAACAACAGATGTAACCATCACTAGTCCAACAGCTTAAACCATCAGCAACATCTTAAACCATCACCAGTTTAAGCATGTTGAAGCCATCAATTCACACCATCATCAACCAGTAGTATCCACCATTAACCACTAGTTAACCACTATCAACCATTGATTAACCATTGATTAACCATTGATTAACCATTATTAGCCAGCTATTACCCACTATTAACGACTATTGAACCACTATTTAACTACTAGCCCCTTTCCACAACTTCCCAAGCTGCGCAGGTCCGAGCGCCACGGCACGCGCGTGCAGCGCTTGACGCTGGACCCCACCAGGTGACAGTGCCACCGAGATGTGGTGAGCTAGCTGGCTAATAGTGGTTAATGAAAGGGGCTAGTAGTTAAATAGTGGTTGATGGTAAGTGGTTAATTAGCGGTTAATAAATGGTTGATAGTGGTTAATTGATAGTGGTTAAGTAGTGGTTGATGCTGGATACTAATGGTTGATATCGGTTAATGGTTAGTGGTTAGTTAATGGTTAATGAGTGGTTATGGTGGTTGATGATTTTACCAACCATATAATAGAATATTATATAGATATACCTATATACACATATGGTTACTAATGCTGGTAAGCGTATGTGGTTCTCAAAACAGGACCCCGAAAGTTTATTTCTACAAATTGGTTTATATTGGATGATTTGGGGGTTCCTTCATTTTCAGAAACAACTACACATCATGGAGTCTCTGGGGGAGTGATAGCTCATTGCAGATGAATGATTGATGATATGATACTTCCATATACTTCCCAGAGATTTGATATGGCTTATTTTCAGAGATCACTTCGCATTGTACCCAACAATGGTTAAGCATATTATTGCGAAGTAACGACTATTAACCATTATATGAACCATTATTGACTTTATTAACCCACTCATTATCAATCAATAGTCGACAATTAAACACCTTCTGGCACTGCGTTGAACACATGCAGATCTAAACAAGAAGATGTGGCAGTGCGCAAGAAGAGTATTCCTTCACCAGAGCAGCCACCATGCGGCGAAACATGGCACCCTGAACGACACAGTTTCACTGTTGTAAGTAGTTAGCTCCGGTTTTACCTGCATCAGTTCTTTCCACCACTTGATGGAAGAATGGAACAACTGGTTGTTGGTTTTAAGCATTTTTGCCCGGAGATTTGAAATGGTTGATCTATGGTTAACCACTTGATCTATGCTTAAAACATATCCCACCAACTGGTTGGTGGTTCACCGGATGGTTGGTCAGCCCACATTCTTGGGGGGCTGCCTGATGGCACCAGAATGTTGCGTTCCATTTCTAGCGCCCCTTGAGGTTTGTCCAATTCTTGGAAAAAAACACTTCTGCAAACATCCTCACAGAAAAGCCAAAGCACTTACACGGGCATTGAAGCCTGGAGGAGTGGTGTGCAAAAAAGTCTCTGGCTCTGCCAGGAAGGACCAATGATCGGTCATAGAAACAGCGGGCTACAATGTTATCTGGGGAATACACAGAAAACATATGAAACTGATACAAAGGGAGCAAAAGGAAAAGAAAAAAGAGCGAGAGGGAGAGAGAGGAGAAAAAGACATCCACCCCGACAGGAGGCCGAAACATTTTTTACTTGGCTCTCGAAAACCGCTAGCAATTGCAACAGCTAATAAGCTTTTGCTTGGGGGGAGGTTTCTTTTTGCTTTAGAATCTTGCGTTTTTCGACGTTCTTGAAAACAACCTAAAGTCGATCAAATGGCCCAACATGGGGTCAATTAACATGGCCTTACCATGGTCCAAAAGGACGGATCACCCGCCTACATTGACGCAACATACTACGTGGTGACTTGAGCCACGTCCGGTTCACTGACTGGCGTAGCAGATGCTGTTTGTGCTTTCGCCAAGGTGCTGGTTGCTAAAGATGACCTCCCGCTCACTCTACAGACCCCCGCCAACTGGAGCACCGACGCGTGAGTGTTTGACCTTGCAGAAAGGCAATTGAAGTCGCTTTCAGATGCTTTACAAGTCAGTTTGTTGGATGTCTACGGCCATTGAATGAAGCTTGTCCACTTCTTGGAAAAACTCTTCTGCAAGCACCCTCATAGTGAAGCCGCAGTGCTTCCGGGTGCATCGACCTTTGGAGGATTAGTGCCCAATCTGGTCAGACAGATCAGTGAGATCGAGCACTGGGAAGGCAAGAAATCATTTCACTGTTGAAGCACATCATGTCACTTGAATGGTTTCCATGCCACCACTTTATGGCGCCGCATGTGGAGGATGCGTTGGTGGCTGTGCGTTTGACGCCAGCGGAGAAGTCTGGAGTCCACCGAAAGTGGTGGCTATTTTCTTGCACCCTGAGGTTTGGATATGCCAGGCCTTGAACCAATTGTCTGGAGTGTGCTTGACCATCGATTGGTGAAGAAATTCTCCACAGATTCAAACCGAAGGGCGTCATCTTGGCCACAGCTTCATGCCCTTCTATTATGCAGCCTCTGCTAGAGCAACAGATTCCGTGTCTTGCTGTGTGTGACTTGGTCGAAGAGAAAAGTGTGGCTGCAGGTTCATGGTCCAAACCAGGCATATGCTTAAAGACAGCAAAAGAATTCCTGTAAGCACTTTTTGTTGGACGTCACCCTTAGAGGCAGAAAAGCACTCCCTGCCTCAGCTCCTATCCGGCAAAGACCTCTTTCTGTGAAGGTTTCTTGACCCACAATAGTATCACTGGTTCATTTCGAACATGAGCTTGCGAGCCCTTAAGCAATATGACAGTATGACCTCCGTTTGCGTGGAAGCCGCCCATGTTGGATGACCACAGGGTACTTTCCACACTATTATCAAGCCAACTGATTATTGTTAGATTATTTGTTACATTCAACTGATTTTTTCTGTTTCCGATTTCATGTCTTCGTGTTATCCCTTATCAGATGCATTCGGAAGTTCTCAAGACTCGTAGGTTGCTGCTCCCACACAAAGAAACAAATCATTGAAGCAACAACAACTGCAACGCCGTTGCGTCACAGGAAAGATGAGGAGAAACAGTTGGACGAGTTGATGTTTGTCGCTCGGCGGAGTGAAATCCTCATGGTTGATTCAGGTGGTTTTTGTTGCACTTTACAAGTGTGGTATTCGCATGCAAATCGCAAGGGGAGACCGTGTTGTAGATGTGATTTTTTTTGCCATGATGGGGATTTTTATCATAATTGCATGTAGCAACATGATATTTTTGTTTTGTTTCATGACCCCGTTCTTGTGGTGGTTGTCTTTGCATCACCTGGGATGAAGTGAAACATCAATGGTGGTTCACAAACCCACAAGGATATCAGATCGACCAAGCGACCAAGGCAAGGTCCAGCAACGTGGTCAAAGGGGTTGGGCGGCCAAGAGAACTGGGAAAATGGAGGCTGGGAGTGGTTCAAAGTATGGTTCAGATGACTCTTAACTAATGGTGATTCATGATGGCAAAGAGTGGTCAGTCAATGAAAAACCGAGTTTATTCAATGAAGGTTCATGATTGCATCAGGATGGGTAATGATTGATAGTCAATGTTTGTTTTATGATGTCTAGCTATGATGTGATCTTCAATGGCTGTTAATGTTCGTTGATCATGGTCAACGGTCAATCTTTATTTGTCCGTGTGTCCATAGATGGAAATCCTGTGAGTTGGTTTGTTTTCCAGGCATTGAGATGGTTGAAACATAAAAGGGATTGCACTTCCAACGCCCCAAGCAATATTACCACAGCAGGGTGGACAAATTGGACATCACTACACATGACCAAACATGGTTTCGCCAACATCCTGATTTTCTTTGGCCCCATTGTTTGGAAACAGAAAGGGTTACACCTACTTACCTACTTGGACGATCCCACTTAGTTACTGGTCAACAACCATGCTTACTCTCCACTCACCTAGTGTTTGCTAACGACTTACCAAGATGATAATCCAAGTAGCACATTTTCCTGATGCCAAACGGGGTCCCAGTCACATGATGAGCAAGCGGGTCGTTCTTCGGAAACTCTGTACGTTGCCCCACCGAGACCTGCCCCATGGTGAAGCCAACCAAACAATCAGTATTCACTGCGTTCCTTGACACGACATTTAGTGAACGAACTATTTGCTGGGTCAACACTATAGGTTGGGTCAATATAGTTGGTCAAATTAACGAGTAGGAACCATGCCATTTAAGATCCGTCCTCCAATTCACAAACAAATTTTTGATTGAGAGTTGGGTTAAAACCGCCAGAAAACCAACTAAGCATCCGCCCCAGGACCGCATGTGCCGCCAGGATATGCTAGTAGATTTGCTCCGTGCGGACCCCAAATCCAACACTTACCAGGCTGGGTCGGACAGTGGTTGGTGAAAATTGGTGCTGGGGGATCAGTTATAAACCTGATAGCAAAGGTAGATAGAACTATGGTAAACTCATGAGAGGAGTAGTTGAACCCCCTATGCTATTCTTGCAGCATGGCCCCAAAAGATTGTTTAAGGATAATTTTGCTATACAATTATTGATTGGTGAACGTGCTCAGAGTTGCCAAGAGCAAAGGGGTTCCGTACACCAAAAACCTCGACAAAAATCAAGGCTTTCTAGCACGGGACACCCTTGTTCATAAGGTCAACGTCCCAGGTACTAGGTAAATTGCACTAGTGTTTGTGAGAAATATTAGGGGTGCAATTGGGGTCACTGGAAACAGATTCCGTTCTGATCACCCCAAAATGGCTATGGTTGATGTTGAGAGCAAGCAAAGAGTTTTTAAGAGTGCTAAGTGTTCTTACGAATTGCGAAGAGTAAGCTAACAGATGTTAAGAGATGCCAAAGTAGATCAGAGTCTGATGTAAGGGGAGGGGGACGGTTCAGTTTCCTGTGATAAACCAGGATAGCTAAGCCAGGTTAGCGAGCTATAGGGAACGTAGCAGGCGCTGCTGGCAGATATAACTAGCTTGTTATATGGCGAATCTGAACCAACTTAATCAGAACTGGGGGGACTCAGGTTGACTGAGGTTGATTCACAGTTCATGAAAATCAGGGGTGCATGGTTTAAATAGTTGGTATAAACAAGGTCACCCTTCAGATTGGTTGGGAGAAACCACAGCAGTAACTGCCCCGCATAATCCAAAGCCTGAGCCGTGTAATAATCGCGTAGCCACACGCGCAAGCCAAAATTAATGCTTACAAAGATAATAATAAGGTTTTCAAGTCCGCTCATGTGTACACTGGTCCCGATATTTGGTAGTATTGATTGACAGAGGAGATAGAAATTGTCAGATGGTCAGATGGTAGGGTCCTTGATCAGAACGGATTGTGCGAATCCATCCTGGATCACCTCATACCAGTGGGCAGCTCATCATTTTAGAGTTGAACTCTGATTTGTTGAACGTTTGTGGATCCTGATCGCCATGGCGGCATGGTGCTTGCGGACTGACGCTTTGCTCCTGGAGGAGTTGGAAGAGTTCAAAAACTGGGACCGCGGAACTCCACACGTGGCAGACGGTGCTCATGGCCGAGCAGTTCCAGGTGGCCACTCCGTGTTGAAACATGAGAAAAGTTGCTACTCCATAGCAAGGACTGCGCTCCTGTCAGCGCAGGTTGGCAGCGCCTGCGTTGGTGAAAAATTGCTACTCAGAGCTGAGTTCCACAGCCAAGCGAGGAAGAGGCGAAGGACTGCATTGAAGCAGGCATGGCTTTGAAGGTGTCGAGAGGCGTAGTATTCAAGTTGGGATGCCATGCCCTAGGAGGTTCGGACAGATACCTCTATTTCCTGCTGGAAAAGACAATAATTAATGGCAGTTGCCAACCTCATGCCTCGTGTACCAGAAAACTCACCCTTTTTCAACAACGGGAACTATGGCATTGGTTTGCAAATCACTGGATGTATGGGACACCTTTGGGGAGCCTGACTTTGTTGTAGCCACGACGATTGATGGTACTGCGTACCCAATCACGAACGCCAGCTGAAGGAGTTTAATACGTTTTTATTTTCGAGAGCTTTGTCAAAGTATTGGTCAGAGAGGGGGCTGACATGTTGTTCTTTGGATTTGCCGAATATAATCGGGGGATGGCAAGCATTATTTTTTCCGGGGTGGGAAGTGGATGTAATCATGAGCATAAAAACGAAGAGTGTTCCATCCAAGAGCGTTCCACTGCCGCTGTGTTAGTTGTAGCCATCGAAACTATGAATTCTGAATGCAGTTTTGTCTATTATCAAAAGAGGACTGTCACTACTATTGCTTGTCATAAACTTGCTCCCGTAACAGTAACAGCTGCCAACATTACTGAACAACACCAATTCCAATCAGTGATGTTAACAAATTCCGAACAAATTAACATGATGTTAATTTAAGGTCATTAACTGACCGAATCGCCAGCAATCGCCAGGTGGCTCAATGGTTGCTGCAGCTGGAGGATTTGTCGCACGTCTTGGCGTGGTCCGGCACGGCTCAGGCTGGATACACCTGCAGAGGTGGAGATGATGGTTTTATAGGGGTTATAATGGTGAATAGTGGGGATTAGTAGGGGATAATCACCAAAAACAGTGATTGAACAAGTATTACACGAGGGATTTTCAAAAGAGAGAACCCAAAAAAAAGATTATTATGCCAGGAATTGATATTGGATGGTCCTGGGGTACCCCCATTTCAAGAAACCGTCAGATCTTGTAACTATAGACTCAAATGACCGACTGTCACTTACTCAACACTATTGGCATAATTTTGGAGCAGCTTCTGGCAAGCATGGTCTAGACAAGAGAGGATGCTAAATGTAGATTCTTTTTAAAACGGTTTCGGAATTTTCCCGTTCAAAGCACAAAAAACGGGGCACCATCTTGCGGAACAATGAATCATGGGGTGAATTGAGTCCAACAACAGTGGTGCATGACATCGCGTGGGCACAGCCGGTGGTGACTGAACCTGTAGAAGGCATAGTGTTTGACACTTTATTAAGTGTTTCAATGGCAATTGGAGACAATTCTCTTGAAGTGACAATCGCATCATGTGTTGAAACCTTCAGCTAGATTCGTGGTTGAATTTGGATTGCATGAAGTTGGATACGCAATGTAAACATGAAAATTTGATGAATCAAGCTGTGTATTTCTTCAAATACCATAATGAATGAGAGTATTTCCGTTTGAATGTTTTCCACAATGATTCTGTGTGAATATCATCCAACATGGCAGCCCCGTAACTTGGAGTTTGACATTGGTTGCGGGGCCTCCACAAGTCATGTAAGTAAGATAGTTGGATGCAGGCCGCCTATGCTTGTCAGAGGGCAGAGCCACCCATCAGTGGTCTATCCAGTGGATGTTGGCCATATGATCCATAGCCATCGGTCACTGTTTGGTGGATTGAAATGTTTGATGTTAGTTGTTCATCAACAATGTTTGCTTTTACTACTCAAAAAAAACGATCAGACGATCAGGATGGTGGTTCTTGATGAAATTGAATACTATCCATCACTGCTGTGTGCTTTCATGCAAGACAGGTTGTGATTGGATCTAAATGCCATCACTGTTGTGTGCTTTCATGTAAGTGGGCACCATGGGGGTCTGTCATCATGAAACTGTGTATCACACGGGTCCCTGTTCCGCAAAATCTGACGGGTCAACCCTGTTCTTAGTTAGCTAGGTTAGTTATCATTCCCTACTAGTGTTGGTTACAAACCATTAAGCTGGTTAATGGTTCACTAGTGTTGCTATCTGGTTAGCAACCATTGTTAACCAGGTTGGTTGCTAACCAGGTTGGTTGTTAACCAGGTTGGTTGCTCATCTGGTTATCTGGTTACCAACCAGGAAGATCACCCATAGCCTGTTCCGTGTTGGGTGATCTTCCTGGGTAGCACCGCAGGTGCTGAATGGCGAACTCATGGACGCGGACAAGGAAGCGCCTTTGACTCTGGTGCCTTGGCAGAAACGACCGGCCCACCTGCAATGCGCCCACCGTTGTGACAACTGAGTTGGGGACCAAGTGAAACATTGGATTCTTATGACTTGGGTATACTTGTGACCATTTGGGTATAGTTATGACCCGCAAATCCTTTGGTACGATTAGTGTATAACTAGTTTTGACCATTGTGTATCATTCGTTGTTGACTGAACAAATTAATTTGAAGAATTTGAATACACATTTTGAATGCAAGATATTCTTTGTGTTTGATGGGGCACCAGGCATGCTCAAGCGGATATGCTGTCGATTCATTGAACTATCATTCATCACCGGCAAGCTCAAAGCTCGCCAAGCTGGCCCGACAACACTGGCAGTTGTTCGGATCTCATGATATCCGCATGATGCTGGTTAAGCATGGCTTTCATTGGTTCATGGTGGTTCATGCTGAGCTAATAATGATGGGTGATTGCACGCAACAAGCCAACATGACGAATCTCAAGTGTATTGCCTTGGCTTCCCTGTACCTCACCAATTAGTACGGGTAAACATCGCCTCTGGCTCCGTTTTCTGAGGGTGGAACTAGGATTTTCCAGTTATTTGATAACCCAGGTTGCAAGCACTATTAGCCATCAGTGGCCAACAATGAGCATTATTGCTTGACATCAACAAATATTTTTATCGTTCACAGTCAATAGCAAATTCAGGTTGCAACCCATTGTTTGACAATCAACAAATGCATTTCGGGAAACACCAACATGGATAGATTTTATTGGCCATCAATATCAAAATAAGCCATCACTATTAGTCGTAACTATTAAGCATCGATCAGGATGTTTTGTTGAGGATCTCCAAAATGAACCATCATTACCAACCATTTTCAACCACTACTAAGCACTATTGCTAACCATCACTGTTAGCCATCGATTAGGATTTTCTTTGAGGATCTCCAAAATTAAGCCACTGCTTGTTGAATTCACCTGAGACCTTTTTCTCATTGATGATTCACATCTCCATACTGAGGATTGTCAAGAAAACAGCTCACCTAGATAAGTGTTTCTCACCCACATCCTGCATACCTATCTTATAAAGTAGCTGTGGTGCTACTCACCTAGATCGTACGTTGAATTTACCACATTAAAAACAAGAAACGCTTGATCATACATCCACACATGCATTCATGCATGCACATACAAAACATCTGAAGGTTATACCTACCACACCACGTACACCACAAGACAGAAACAAGATTCTGACCAACATTTTATTTTCCAGTTGGTTTCAATCAAACATGGTGTACACCAAATCTGATGGTTTCCCTATTGATCAGGGCGAAGTGGAAGGTTTCCCTATTAATCTGATGGTATACCGAATCTGATGGTAGGTACCACCATGGCCATGGACAATCTGCCCACGGTCTGCCCAGGTGGAGCTTCCCCGCTTGGGTCTGAGCTTCAGCGACCAGCAGGGCCTGCGATGCGATCAGCACGGAGGGCTCAAGGTACGGCTGGGCTACTGGTGGTGGGACCCTGGGATGGATGATGGATGGTTACTTGAGGCATAGTTAGGGGGTGAATTCATGGTTTATCACTGTTCAATAGATGGCTAATGATAAGTACGAAATAGTCTACTTGAGTCTTATGATGTCTTATGTAGTTGGGGGTGAATTCATGGTTCACCACTGTTTTGATGGCTAATAAGCACGAGATAGTCTTTATTTGTGATTAATAATGGTTGACAATAGACAGTTCATGATGGTTAAAGGTCATTGATGTGTTTAGTAGATGGTTAAATTTGGTTTAGTTACTCATGTGTATATGCAGTCAAGAAGTTGTTCACTTCCAGAACCATTTCCTGATCCAAGTCAGCTTTTCCTGCTCACAGCTCCTGCACTCAGCTCTCTTGGAACTAGTCCTGCTCAGCAATGGCCCCCAAGCAGTCTAAGCCAGTTAAGAAGGATGAGGGAGTGGCTGCCAAGGATCAGGCTCTGATGGTGAACCACTTGAAAAGGCATCAGGCTGATCCCAATGTGAAGGCAACCCTGGACTTGTACCAGAGTCTTCCAAGGTTCGATTCCCAGAAGCGAGAACTCATCAATGCCTTCAAGTCTGACAAGAGCTGCAAGCGGATTGGCTCTTGGAAGAAGAAAGTGTCAGCTGGTGAACAAAACCAGGTGACAACCCGCAATGGGTTCGGCACCCTTTACAATTTAGCTGCATTTCTTGAGTTGCCAGCAGACAGTGCTGATTTCCGGAAGGTTGAGCAAGCAGGGACTCTGTGACGACAAGTGGGACCCATAGGTGCCATGCGAGGCAGCATACCACAAGGCTGGATTGGCTAGGTGGAATTTGGACTTGGTGGGAGCCACCTACTCCACCCTGAGTTTCTCTCAGGGGTGGGAGGAAGAAGTCCAAATGGAAGCTGCTGGTAAAGATGTGCACAAAAACCTGAGCACTGTGCCGGCAGAGATCGGTAGTGCAGGCTCCAGCACAGATAAGGTCAGCCCCAGCTTTGAAGACTTCCAGAACCAGGTTGGCACTCTCTCCAGTCGCTAACGATTCGCTAACAATCGTGACGATTTTGCATGTCCAAGTGTTGGTTTGTTCATGGTTGACTAACAACAATGGCAATCTAACTGTTGATGGTTAGTAATTAACTAACTATTGGTTAGTTGTTGATTAGTTGTTGGTTCACATTGCTTCACATTGGTTCACTAATAATGCTTAACTGATGGCTAGTAGTGGCAGGCAATGTTGGCATTGGTTTATTGCCCCTAAGATGCAAGCACTTGCTTTTGGAAGAAGACCGCTAGCTACTAGTATTGATTGCTTACTACTAGTGAATGAACAATCAACTACTAGCTAGATCACTAGCTATTCTTTGTTGATGCCTCTAGACAATCGATTAGTTAGTTCCTTAAACAGGACAATTCCACAGATCTTTGCGTTTGTGCATCCTGTTGGCCTTGTAGAATCATGTGCTGCGAAAACAAAAACATCAACTCAAGATCGATGCCCCAATGAGTTGCCAAAAGGTTGTGCCATCAAGATGGCAAATAGGACATAAGATAGAACTATATACGGGTGTTTCTCAAAATAGGGTACCCCAAAATCATCCAATATCAGCCATTCATAATAATAAATCATCCATGTTTTGGGTGCCCTATTTTGACAGATCTGCATATAGTTGTTTGGTATTGACCAACTTATAGCTAGGGGGTACAACTCTGTAGTCCCTTGACTTCATATGAGCCTAACAACTTGATCCCAACGATAGCCATCACTTCGTAAGCCCTCCACCATGGTTTTGAAATTCATGGCACCCTTCCAATGAAGTCATGCTGAGCCTCGAAATCCCCATCTTTCCAGCTGGTTTTTTGCGGCTGTCAGGTGGTGTGTCATCGAAACTTCCACAACCAGAAAAGCCTCGAAAGGCGCGACGAAACTGCAGAGCTGTGGAAAAGTTGCGGGACAACGGATATTTGCGCAGCTGCAGTGTTTAATGAGTGTCAATGATAGTTGATGAAGTTGATGAATGCTTTATCAAGCATGCAATAGTGGTTACCCATATATTGAAACAGGATTCGGGGTCAAACTGTGCAATGTTTTTCACCTATGACTTGGAGTTCTCATGTCCACAGCCTGGACCGTTGTGGGATTTGAAGTTTGGACGATGATTAGCCCTAAACAATTGGGAGCGATTCACAGCTCAAGTGCGGGCACGCCACAGGGGAACTATTGAGGACCTGGACGTTACAGACAACCAACCATTTTTTTGGGGGGTCCCAATTTTAAGAAACACCATGTTGTAGTTGTTTAACCATTATAGTTGTTGATTGTACCTATTGAATCCTTTTAATTTTGTTTTACCACCATGATACTTACAATCCATAATCCTTATGATCATTTTGAATGTTTAAACCCCCTATAGTTGCGTATTATTTCATTTGATCAGCCATTCTAATCCTAATCCATTAACCCGTATTCTGCCCTATTGTAAAGCGTTGCATATTATAAACCCATTACCAACCCATGAAAAACCAATTATATATAAACCCCTTATAAAGACGATTTTAAATCAACTATAACTGCCTTGTAGACCCATTAGAACCATTTTGCAAAATTTATCAACGTTTTTAATCCCCTTATAAACCAATTTAAAAAGAATAAACCAATGAACACACCTTATAAACCAATCAAAAACCGTTATTATCAACCATTAGAGTCCCACCATGTTGGCCATGGGTTCCCTGTGGTGAACGCCAGGTTGCTGAAACCCTTTCCACGTTTCGTGCTTTTGGAGGAGCCATTGTGCCGCTGACATGTTGGGACTCACCAGCAAGGAGGGAGAGAGCGGGGTTGCGCGGATATCACCCTTGGGTATCACCCTCGTTTCATGTAATGCGGGTACCTGCGCAGGTAGTTAAATAACTGATTTGTAGTGGATAATAGCTGTTTATATTGGATTTTAATGGTTAAATAGCTGGTTAATGGTTGGTTGAATGGTAGTTTCTCAAAATACGTGTGCCCCAAAATGTTTGAACGAGCGGCCTCTGGGGAGGACCATCAGCGGCAAGCCAACAGTCGTTGCATGTCTACCTCGCAGGAATAACGACGCAACTTGAAACAAATAGCGCCGGACTTGTTGAGCGACCAGAAACACTTCCCTTGAAAAAAAATGGAGCTGTGTATTGAGCGACTACACCCTGAAGGCGTAAGGATGATCCAGCAACTACATGACAACATGTACCAGTCGATGTGCTTTCCAATGAATTGGTTGAAGGACCATGATGCCACGCAATGTTTCCTCAAATCCAAGAAAGACATACTTGGAAAGTTTGACCACTATCTCAAACCCGGGGTAGCAGAAGTTGTTCACAGTGGGAATTGTTTCAGAGGCTGGTTTTGGAAATTGGTATGTGGAACATGGGGAGACATTTGTTTGCTTTGTAAAGTATCGTAATAATCATGTTCGACATTGTTAGAAAATTGTCATAGAATCAGAAGAAATCATGGTTGTCATCAATTGTTGTCATAAGAAATCATGAGGAGTCAATCAGAATCAATGGCAACAACCATCATAAACAAACACAACACATCCAGGAAATATCCAGGCATATCATACAAATGGTGATCAACATCATCATCATCATCATCATCATCATCATCATCATCATCATCATCAGCATCAGCATCATCATCATCATCATCATCATCATCATCGTCATCATCATCATCATCATCATCATCATCATCATCATCATCATCATCATCATCATCATCATCATCATCGTCATCGTCATCGTCATCATCATCATCATCATCATCATCATCATCATCATCATCATCATCATCATCATCATGTTTCACCATGTTGGCATTTCTTACTTGAGTTTTTGAAGTTATTTATGTGAGTGTATTAGTGCGTGAGTCAGTATACAGATTGGAAGAGAGCAAAACTAAACACAAGCTCAGCAGGTCTGACATTAAAAAGTCAAAGCACACCATTGTATGTGCTTTGTGTCAGAAACTGGCCACCAAACATTCAGAGCAATGCAGGAATCAGAGAATTATTTAATAAAGACATAGCTCTGCTTCCATCAAGAGGTTTGTTTGTTTCACACTCATTTCCTTCCAAGGTGTACCCATGAATTCAAAACATAACCACACAGACTGTCATTCTGCACTGTCCGGTTTGCCTCATCATTTTTTCTTTTCCGGCAGCCCACCTGCATGAGGGGCCGAGCACAAACCGGCAGGTTGGTGGAGGATTTGCGCCAAGAATTTGATCAATTTGTGATAGAGTTGACATAGTTGCATTGGGTATATCGGTGAATTTGGTAGGCCTGTCTTTGCCTAGATACTCATTAGCATTCACCATTGACACTTATTACCAGAATATGGTCAGTGACCACACAAGATTGTCCTGTAACCACTGACCACTAACATCCATTAGCCGTGACATCCACAATATCATTGCCAACCTCCGTGAATGATCAATAACCAATGGTATTGCGGATTGTAATCCTTAGCCATGAACACTAACATCCACTAGTAGCGTTGCGTAACCAAACCATTAACCCAATGACCCATCCTTGGAATATCAACAGCAATAACCCATAGCGCAAATTGATTCCCATGAGCCATTTTGCTACCCATTTTTTAAATAACCATTATCATTACAATCAGTAACCTCGAATGACAAATGGTATTGCAGAGGTTAATCCTCTACCATCCATTAAGCTTCATTGAGCAAATCATTAATTCCCCACACGTCAACCATCTATGAACCATATGATAATTTGAAATTTACCATCCATTTACCATAAACCATCAACCCTTAGCACCATTGATTTCAACTGTTCGTCACGCAGCGCTTGCTCCATCAGGACGACTTTGGAGACCTTTTCCTCCTGAGTTCTCTGGCAGAACGACCCAAGTTCAGCGCTACAGAGGCTCGACACAGATTTGCCACAACGCACCTGGTGGGTGAGTGGTGGTCATGTTAGTGGCAACACAGATGGTTTCAACCAACAATGGTGATGAATGTGGTGGTGAGTGTGATGGTCAAATGGTAGTGAAAGTGATAGTTAGAGGTACTTGATGTGACGAATCATGGTGGATAAGAGCCATTGAGGCCTCTAGACAGCCAGAACAAGATGGATTTGCTACACTAGCACTAGCCTTTTTGGACGTTGCCATCTCAGGTCCATGTAATGAAATATGTTGTGATACCACTGCATCCAATACCGTCAGATGCTGACCATGAAATGTGTTTACATTGCAAAAGCATTCGCTCTTCAGATTTGCACGTGCAAACGTGCCTGCGTATGTATGCTGCGACTTTTTCGCAATCCAAATCTACAAAGTTTGCCTTGTGTTAATTTTTGTTCACTGCGATCAAGCAAGGTTGAATGAGTCCCACAAAGGGCTGCAAAAATACTAGATGTTTGTGTACTCGGTGTTCTCCAAGTATTTGGACATGCCGACCTTGCCTGGTTCTAGTAGATCATTGGTGGGAACCTCCACGGGCCTGCCATTCTCCACCCTCCAAAGCGCCTGTGAAGAAACCAGTTTTTTAAGGGCAGCAGCGTGTGAACTCACCTCCAGTGGTTTCGCATCCGGAACTGTCACAGGTCACACGCGAAATCCTCGTACACAGTGAATTTTACCGAAACATGATTTCTAAGTGACTGATACCATATAGCCATGATATAACTATCATACAACCATCAAGTAACCATCACATGGCCATCACATAGCCATCATTTAGCCATCATCATCCACACTAAGACCATTGTATACAGGGTGGTTTGTCAAAATATGATACCCCCAAACGAGTTGGTTTGTTACTAAAATTGTGAAATAAGGGTGATTCGGGGCATAACTTGAGACACCACCGAATTTCAGTTGTTCAACCATTCTTGTTGCTTATTATTCCCCATGAATTCCCCATTCTTAGCCACTATAACCAGCATCAACTCAAGGGATAGCCATCATCAAGCACTGCTAGGCATCATCCACCCCCACCACTAGCGGTCGCTGTGTTGCCACGAGCCGCCACAGGGTTTGCAGTGGCACCGCGGCGATGCCTCGTGGTTGTCCAAGCTGCGCTTGGAGCAGAGGATGGGTGAAGGGGAAGGGGTGGTGGTGAAGGGGGGAAGTGGTGGTGAGGGGGGCAAGTGGAAGGTGAACCATCTGTACTAAACAATCGAGTTCATTGTAGATTGTGTTTTTTTTCTTACCCCAACTTACGCCTATATAGTGGCCCTGTCTGAATCATGATTGACCGTTCTGAATCAGCGTTATCGATCATCATGGAGGTCATGATGAGGTAAACCCACTTCTATACCCATTGTTGAGACTGATAAATTCGTTGGAGCCCATCATTTCTCATAGAAATCCTTTAGTTCTACCACTACAATACCCATGTGTGATCATTAAAAACCAGAAGCCTCGATTATTCATTGTAAGAAGAAACATGAACCCATGAAATGTCGTTTTGAACCGATAGAAATCCTTTGGATTTGTTCAAAAAAAGTGTGAGAATCCATCGGTTTTCCATGATAAGTACATCTGAATATGGACTTCCATGGTTAAGCCCTAGGAATCCATTGGTTTTGGATAGTTAACCCATCTGAATCTACAGGTTTCCCATCTGAATCCATCAGTTTTCCAAGGTCAACCCCTAGGAATCCACAGGTTTTCTATATAAAACCCCTAAGAATCCACTGATTTTCCACGGTCAAGCTCTAGAAATCCAGGGCCAACCCCAAGGAGTCCATGGGGAAACCCCCACGCGGCTCGTTGCGAAACGTGTCTTGTACCGCATTTCTTGTTGTTGTTGTCGTCGAATTAGGATTGGCGGGCAAAGACTGAAGCAGGATGTGGCAAACCTGCAACGGAAAAAACCCTCCGGCTGGCGCCTATCCGCGGCGGCTTCGACATGCGGCGCCTTGGATTGGCGGGACGTGAAAAGACTGAAGCAGGCAGGATGTGGCACAAACCTGCCACGGGAAAAAGCGTGAAACGCTTGAGAGCAGAAGTGAAATCGCGCGGGTGGAACTCCATGGCGTCGACGTGCTCTCCAGGCTCCAATAGTGGTCGTGTTTGTCATGATTTTCATTGATGGCCACATGGGTTGATATCCCCACTTCGTAGTGATTTTTCAGGAAGCCAGGAAATTCGAGTTAGATTTGCCTATCGCAAGTGATAAACAGCGTCGCTGATCTAGTCATGAAAGCCTCACTAGTTCATGAGTAGTTCACAAGTGATTCATATTTCTCAGTCCTTTGCATCGAGGGAACATTCATCATTTGTTGCTCCTGTTTTATTGGGTTGTCCATCAATGATGTATCCCAAATCCGCTGGTGGTTTCCTACTAATGATCAATTGGGGATGACTGAGGGTACCATTTATGGCGGACGCGATCATATGGTGGTTTCTTAAAATAAGGGTACCCCCAAATCATCAATTACTAATCATGCGGAGTAATAAGCCAACCATTTTTGGGGGCCCCCCATTTTTAGAAACCGCCATATTCGTAGCGGATCCTTGTGTCAAGTGGTTCGTGACACCCCTGGACTCGGTGAGCTGGTTGTGATTCCCGGCGTGATCGCCAAGTTGCTACTGGCTATGCGGAACGCCAGTTGCTACCCTTGCTGCAAGCCTGTCCGATTGGTAGCCCTTGCCTGGCTTTCTAGTTGGTCGACTATTCAATCAGTGTTAGGGATTATTCAACCAATCAATGTTTAATGGTGGTTAACAAGTCATTGATCCGAGTTATCAGCCATCAGTTCAACCATCATTTCCAGTTGATTGATTCTCAATCCACTTATCAAAGCCTCATGGCTAATGATGGTTGATAGTTCGGAATAGTCACTGTGCATTTCTGGAATCAACATCTATTGGTGCTAAATAATGTCTAATGATGGTTGATCACCAGGGATCCCACCGCAATTCTGCTGAACTTTCTAGTTTTGTTGCGTTCCAGAACAGATGAAAATAAGTAACGAACTAACTAACTACATTTAAATATTTGCATTTATAGAGAGATGATGATGATGATGATGATGATGATGATGATGATGATGATGATGATGATGATGAACGCCAGGCATCAGCTGTACCGCATCTTCACGGAGTTTCTCATCGCGCCGTCGCTGCTGTCGGAGTTACTTGGAGCGGCGGTAGGGACGCGAAAGCAAGGTGCGCGAAAGCAAGGGTTGGGTCCAAGTGGCTTTGCCGTTATTGTGACCACTGTAACAGCTCGTTATTTGGGTAGCGTTATTCAGAATGGTTATAGTGGGTTCGGTCCAACTGGATAGCAGAAGGTTATTTAACAATAGTAACAGTTGGTAAGCCAGTAATAATCATCATAAAGCCAGCATTCAACGTCATTTTCTGCCATAGTTAAGGCGTTGTTGAGCCAGTATAATAATGGCCAGTAGACCATTGCAACAGCCATCATTGAGCCGGTATGAAGCCATTGCTAAGCCTATTGTTAAGCCATAATGAAGCGATTGTTTAACCATACTTACAAGCCACTTGCAACTAGTAAATGAAACCAATCATCAAGCAACCACCTATTTGGCTGGAAATTTGGTAAATCACCAGCCAAGTGGTTTGGCTGGTTGAGCTCAGGGTGATGGTATTCAATCGTGGGTTGGGTATACAACGACGAATGATGGTTAATGATGGTGGCTGATGATTGATTGGTGAGCATGAGAAGAAACACGTAGGAGTGCATCTAACAAACAAGCAGCGAGAATGATGATGGCACTTTCCACGGTACCGAGGAAATTCACCTAACAGGTGCACATGTTGCGTTTTACGATAAATCACTACAATAACGGGTTTATCATTGATCCTAAGCCATTATCATGTCGGTGATCATCTTTATATTTTTCCTAATGTCAGAGTAAAACTACCTGTCATTTACATCATCATCATCATCATCATCATCATCATCATGCCATCAAGCTGGTTGGTTCCCCAAAATTATTGAGGTTGCTATGTTTCTCATGATTATTGTCATTATCATTGTTATTATTTTTATAGTTATTATTATTACCATTATCATTATTATTAGTATTGCTTCTGAACTGCCACCAATCACCACAACCATCATCTACCAGCATTTGTGTTGATGGATTCGTGTGCCTAGGTTGCATCTCATGTTGCTCCGGGTGGCACAAGGCATGTTCAGCCCGGGAGCATAGCGCAAGCGGTGATGGATTCAGCAGGTTTGGCGTCCTTCCCACCAACACACCACCTGGGAAATCAACAAACAAGCCAGCCAACCAATCAGCCACCTACCCAACCAACCAATCAACCAATCAACCAATCAACCAACCCATCAAAATACCAGTTAATCCAGGAACAGTAGCCGACAAGCACCCATAATGAACTTATGTGCATTCACTGATGCAGATTAATAATCATGTTTCTTACTCGTGATGTTGTTTCCCCCCACAAATCCGCAAATTGTTTTTTTTCTAGAAATGATTGAAATTGGATGATTTGGGGGAGGTCCCAAATTTTGAGAAACACCCAGATTGTGTCATTATCAAATTGTTGACCATCAAAGGTTCCCTCAAGGAGTGGATCAACAGTTGGATGATGTTTGTGACAATTGTTGAATGAATTCCCATGGTGATTATCCGTCATTATTATGTTATCTTGTTTTTTTCATGCACAACTGTTGTTGTTTGTTGATGCCTATTGTTATAGAGTGTTAACAAATAATTGATCATGATATATCCTGCGCTCAAATATGAAATAGTCATAAACCTTCAGCCAACCGTTGTCAACTAGATTCAACCATAGATGGTGTACCATTGTCAGCATACCAAGCATCATCCACCCTTGAGAACACCTATCATCAAACATCAGCTCCATCCAGCATGTGTGTTTGCTGGTCATCAGCTTCAATCATTCAACATCAGCTCTAATCACCAACCATCTATAAAACTGTCAGCTACAGTTTTACTAGTGCCACAAAGCCATCACAATCATCAATGTTCATTGATCATATCATACATAGGCACTAGCAGTATCCAGAACAATCATCATATATATTTGAAGCTGATGGTAAGCATAACAATCATCATACTTCTAGTTTATTGATAGTTTATATTTATGATAATCATCATACTTGGCCTGCTTAGTGGTTTTATTAAACATGGTGTTTTTTTTCCCAGTAATCATTAACAAATGGTTGGTTGACTAATATGTTTCATAGGGGTTGTTCAACCATTAACGAGTAGCTCATTGATATCCATACTTAGCTTATGTATAGTATCAAATGGAGTTATAGCTATTGATAGCTTATTGATCATCAATATAGCAAATCATGACAATCATCATACTTAGCCCGGCTGGTGGTTTCACACATCTTCTATTTTCCCTAGTAATCATTCACCAATGGTTGGTTGCCCAACATTCTTCATAGGGGTGGTTCAACCACCAACCAGATAGTGATCATTGTCAACCAGTATAACCAAATATAACTAACCATATATAATTAACCATTATTAACCATTATTAACCACCTGGTTAACCACTAGTTAACCATGGATGGTTCAACCACCAACCAGCCGTGGCGTGACTCATCTTGCTGTGACCCATGGCCGCCGTGCCTCCGAGGCGATGCTTGCAGTGGCGTCATGGCGTGTGAGCCACCAACGGCTTGGGTTGGTGGGAAGGATCAGTGATGGTGGTGCTATGTAGTGGTTAGCATTATGCTTAGTAGTCATAGTAAGGGTTAGTAGGGGTTGTTTATGCTTGGTACAGCTTAGTAAGCACTTACCCTTTGGTAAACTAATCTGGAAGTGGGAATCCCACCATTGGCAATGGTTTTTACCTGTAGGAAATGGTGATGTTTAGCTTCCAGTAAGGGTTCGTAATCACTTATTTGTTTGTGATGACTGATTGTTAGTGATAGTATGATTTGTGAGGATCAGTAATGGTTGGTAAGTAATGGTTTGCAATGAATCGTGATCATCAACGATTGCGCAGGGTCATTCAATGTCCCACTTAAAGCTCACGCGACCATTGTGGGAACCCCAACCTGCAACTGGTGATCTTCAAGGTCCCTTAAATGGGATATGGACCAACCCCTGTAGTGGTTTCTCATGATGTCAATGATTCCCTACCCTTCCAGCCACCATGAAATTGTAGGTAACCAGCTGGTTTCTACGGTTGTTGTTTGTGGTTGATCACCTACTATAGTGGTAACTGGAAGCATAGGGATTTGTAATTTTCAATGATTGTTAGTACTGGTTGGCAAGTAATCGTCAATCCTGGTTAGCAATGGTTGGCCATTATGGTATTAGATGATTAATATGATGCTTAGTAATGTTGGTAAGCATTCATGGTAAGTTGGGAAGGGTAGGAATTGTTAGTCGTGTTAGTATTGACCTTTCGAATTGGTAGATGACTATCGATTGTTGGTAACTGTGAACGTTTGACTGGAAAGGGATTGTGAGTCATCATTAGAGTAGTGATGGATACGGAGGGTGAAGAGTGATTAATTCTAGGGCACACAGAGCAACAATCGCCAGAAAAAGGTTGGTTGAGAATGGATAGTGATTACTTGTCAAGAATATGTGATATATGCTTTCATGTGTGCACATGTACAGCATGTATTTATATGCATTTACATTTATATCTATTTTTGCATTTAGATACTTGGCCCAACAATACTAGGGAAACTGTTGGTTGATACTTATGTAGGAAAATCATTGATTGGTACAGATAGGCAGCCGCCAGAGTTGGATTTATCATTTGGTCGTGTACTTCCCGTAGTTAGCCAACAATAGTCCACAAATCCACTGGGCAGTACGAAGAAAGCGCTTATTCCAGCAGCTATCAACAGCTAAATCCATCGCCGGGGCGGTTGATTTTGTCATGCGCTGGTAGCAACCAACCAGGGACCGAAGGGGTATCCAATGTGGCCGCTAGGGTTTTCAGAGTAACGAGATGGTTGTGGATTAGTTCACCGCTGTCCACATCCGATGGCCATGACCAGCCGAACAACGGTTGGATGGGTTTGCGTCAGGTTACTCATGGCAGGATTGAATGATTGGGGCTCGACACCGCCCTGATTTTTTTAATAACTCATCAGGGATAGCCAAGAAGCTAAAAGGAGTGCTGTAACCAAATGGGAGCAGTTTGACTTGCAACAGGGGCACTCTGCTTCATGGTCATCTCACAATCATGCAGTTTAGCAGCAGAATGGTTTGGGCATGATAGTTCTTCGGGTATATTCCTGCCATGAACAGAGCTAGAATCAGAGTTCCAATTCAACAAACCATGTATGGAACAAAAATGTCCCATTCATTGCCATTGGAAACTCTGATTAGAAAAACAAATCACTGCCAAGACACAGAAATCACCTTCCATCCACTTCCCACCTCTGGCGAGGATTCAGGTCCCCTTAACCAGCTTCACCAGCACCGTGGTACCGGGTACCTGGTCCTTGGCCGGGCACTCGACTCACCAGGTATCTCTTCAGGGTTGCCACAACAGGCAGAAGAGCCCGGGGCCTTGATGGGTGCTGAAGGTGTCCAAGGTGATCGATAGACAGATGTGCCTATGGGTCAAGCAGTTAACCAACCAACCAGTGGTTAATGGTTAATAATAGGGGATAACAACTAGCAACTATAGGGGATATAATGGGATATACCAGCTATATATGGCTATGGGTCAAGCAGTTAACCAACCAATATTGGTGGATAATAACCACTAATAATAGGGAATGATGGGGAACCAGGGGGACTAAGGGTTTTGACCCACAGCCATGTTCATTTACTTCTGTGTGTTGTGTGGTGTTAGCGATGTGTTGCTGGAGGCACGCCGACAATCATGGAAGAGTATCTATGTGGCTTTGAACATCAGCTGTGAAGATCCTACGTTTGCTGAAGTGGAGCGCAAGCTGAAGGAAGCGTTCAATGTGAAGTCGCTGACGACCACGGAGTTCGAAAGTCAGAAGGCAAGTGACGCGGAGCTCAAGAGGAAACGAGGAGATCAAGTGACTCAACTACAGAGCGTTAGTCTGAGCACGGTGGATCGATTGCTTCGTTTGAGGGGTGAAGGTGGATCAGCGGAGAGCCGTCGAACCGATGCGTGGCTTGTCTTTTGTGGGTTTGTTTGTGTTTGAATCTGTACGTGTATTTGATTTGTTTATTCACATGACAGTTGTGTTTCTTAAGAAAGCACCTTCAATGTTTATCTGATATTTATTAATTACATAATATGTTTTTAATTTACCGTTGTATTGCTTTTGCCGCTAAAATGGTGGCCTCGGGTGACTGAAGAAAAGCCAGCAAAAGGATATATCCCACCACTGATGGTTGAAGCTGGTAGATGTGTGTAACCATTCTGATGGAAGCCATACATGTTCATAGTCAACAGCTGATACCAAGCACCAACATTTATGAGTTCCTGGTTGACCACCAGCGTTGGGCCGATGGTGGCCAAGCGCTTGATATGGCGTGGCTGTGGGTAAAGCTTGCCCTGCCTCCCAGCCCTCGAATTGTCGGGATGTCCATCTAGTACACACCGGTAAACTAGCATAGCAATGGAAAATCACCATTTTTTGAAGGAAAACCCTGGTAAACTAGCTGTAAATGGTGGAAAATCACCATCTTCTACAGAGAAACCCTGGGAAATCACTGATGATTGGTGAATTTTCCATTGCCATCTTAGTTTACCAGAGTGTATTTTGCTTGAGAATATGGTGTTTTCTTCAAATGGTTGTCGGCCCAGTGATTTGGTTCATAAGCCATTTAAGACTATATGAGTCGGAGGGTTTCTCAAAATAGGGGTACCCCCCAAAAATCATTGGATTATTGCTATAAATGGTTCACGATGGATGATTTGGGGGTACCCCTGTCTTGAGAAACATATTATGTCGTTATCAGGACCCGTACCCATCCATACCCAACCACGATAAACCATATTATATGACCGTTACATTACTGGTATCGATGCCATATTTTCTGGCCCATTTTGGAGCAACATTTTTCGTGCTTGCATGCAACATTTTTCGTGCTTGCATGTTTTCCGGGCTCAGGATAAAGTTATTGGTATATCTATATCAAGATTGTGGCTGTTGGTAATGACCCATAACCACAATTGGTACATCCCCTATCAACCCCTAGGGTCAACCATTACCCAGATGATAAAGCATTAGTTTTTGAACATGGGTGACATATAGTTGGTAATGACCCATAGCCATATCCAACAACCAATATTTGCTTTTGAAACATGACTGCTGGTTATTCATCATATGAGTATGTGCCAAAATAATGGCACCCCCAAAACCAATGGTTTCCTAGTAAAACGACATTTTTTTGGTGATTGATTGGTTGCCTTGTTTTGGCACAAATCCATATAACCACTAGTAGCCATCATTAACCACATAGATTACTGTAGGGTCAAACCCACCATATAACCATGGTTAACCGCATAGATTGGGGTCATCGGTACTGACCTCTCCGCATATTCCTCCACCGGTCGTTGCCATTCCCAGGTCGTTGCTATGGGATGAGATCCTTTCGCTGCTCCGAGGCCGGCTGCGGACGTCGTGTTTGGATATTGCATTTTGGGATTTTCTTGGGAATTGATATGTTGGGATTGTGTTGTGTTAGTGGGATATGTTGGGAATAAATCGGAGATGTTGGGCATCTATGGGATAGTATAATTTGTTCTTCAATGTTCAAAGCCAAACCATCCCAGGGTTTTTATTTTGTAGTGTTTTTTTGGTCTCAATTGGAGGTTTTGGCAGCCATATCATATCAGGTTGTTGGTGCCATGGAGGTCCAGACTTGGTTTTCTGTAAGTGAGCAACTGATGTGATAGAGGTTTGGTATCACTGGATATCTTTGATGGTGCATTGTTTGACCATCTCAGTCAGAACTATTGCATGCTGATAGCATCACATGTTTGAATAAAAGCTGGGTTCATATCGGACTTTGCTGAAAGGGTTTTGGACATGTTAAGAATTAAGCATCCCATTCACCAACCCAAAACCTTTTTTTATTTGTACTACTTCTTTAGGATCGTACTACTTTTTGGCAACTTGTCAAGAAACTGAATAGGAAAATGTTCTTCTACATCAATCGGCCAGCATATATTGATACCAGTAAAGACAAGGATGGATGAGTGTTTTTTTTCAAAATAGGGCTACACCCAAGTCATCATAGTGATTAACCACCTTTAGCAATGAACCAACCATAGCTTTTGCCATAACCCCCATTTTCTGAACCCTCCAAATACATATGGGTGTTTTTCAAAACAGGTAACCCAAAACATGGCTGGTTCATTACTTGGCAATGATGGTATATATTAGATGATTTGCGGGGTCCCTTACTTTGAGAAACCACCAGCTACTTTTAGTAGCAAACTCCAACCATTTCTTGGTACACAATTTAATAAGAACCCCCCCAGATGTACATGTGGGTGTTTCTCAAAATAGGGAGCCCAAAAAATGGCTGGTTTATTACTATAAATGGCTAACAATGGATGATTGGGGGGTACCCCTATGACTTGAGAAACACCCATATGTCATGATAATATTGATGGGTAATAACCATTTTTGGGTACCTCTATTTTGAGAAACCCCCATGTATCCACTTACATCCACCACTGCTATAGCATCATCAGCACCATCTCCCAGGCGATGACCGTTTGGGCGCCGTGGTGCTTCGCTTGAAGCTCGTGCTGCAGCTGCACCGACAGGGGCAGGCGAGCGACGGTGGTGGGGATGGTGAACTACGGGGGTTAGCTGTGGGGACAACGGACATGAAACGACCATATTGGTGGTTGCTGGTTGCCCTCTGGTAACCTAAGGAAAACCATACAGGAAAACCATACAGGAAAACCATATAGGAAAACCACAGGCAAACCATAGAAAATCTCCATTTTGGGTGAGGAAACCCTTGGAAATGAAATACAAATGATGGACTTTCCATTGCCAGGTTCTCTAATGGTTAATTCGTGGGTAAGGAATGGTGAATTCATGGTCGATTAATGGTGAATGGATGGTTGATTTTTGGTTCATCAATATGGTTGATTCGTGGTGAGGTAGTGGTTGCACCACCGTTATTTGGTTGTTACTGAATGGGTAAATGATGGTGAATGAAAGTGGTTGATTGATGATCAATCGATTGTGAACAAACTATTTTTGATTTGTGTTCAAATGTGTTCATTGACGGTCAACGTATAATGTATAGAGTGATGGTTTATCATATTGATTGCATGGTTGACGATGATACAGCACTGGCGATTTGATTGTCAGTTAATCTAGTCAGCTTTCAAATCAACAATATGCTTTAGTAATACGGAATGATAAGCAACAACATCCAATAATAGTGGTTGAAACTGGCCAATTGCCGCATGTAGCAACATAGGGATGATGCAGGCAAAATGTTGGAAGCATCTAAGCCATTTTCACTCTTGGGCACTAGTTCAGAACCACAAATATCAATCAGTGATTGCGAATCAAAATACATCTAAAAACGGTGCGAGCCGGGATGTTCTTTGCATGGCGTCTCCATATTCGTTGCCTCAATCCACTTGAAACTGTGAGGATTCAAATGGCATTGACAAGGGGTAACAAGGGTAAAAGATGTTGCAAAAACCAATTGTTACACTCGTGATATCACATCTTGAAACCTTTGTTGTTAAAACAGGCATTGACAGGTTACATTTCCCTGTTACACCATCAAAATCCATAGAACATGTATTGACATGTCAACACTGATTGCTTGTCCTGGACATGTTTTGATAGCGGTCTGTTCCACCATGGCTTGGTCGCCGCAGGGCATCCCCGAGAACTGGAATCCAGAGGTGCGCTGCGTTGCAACTGCTGCGGCGCAGAGTTGTGCGTTGAAAGGGCTGCTGGTTCTGCGGAGTTCCATAGGGTGGAAGAAACAAAGAAAGATCATAGTGGCCATAGTGGTTGATAGTGGTTGATGACTATTATTAATGGAGTCCCATCTGGATCTTAATCATTAATGGTGGTTGATAGTTGTTAATTGATAGTGATTATAGTGGTTGATAGTGGTCTATAGTGGATAATCCCAATGGTGGTTGATTTGGTTGAGAGCCGTCATTTAACAGTGGTTCATTGTGGTTCGTTTAGTAAGCGTGGTGTGGTGAATGACAAACTAATACTGGGTATCGGTGATCGATTGATGGTAGTTATTAGTAGTCACCTCTTCCAGCGACATGTCTTGGCGTGAATCTAGTAGTTATCCCTGTGCGAACCAAGGATACTGTAGCTGGAAAATGGAAGTAATTCCCACTACCAGTCGTAACCACTACTAGTCGTAACCATTGCAATATCCATCGTTATTATATAAGCTTTTTGGAGGGTTTGGCTCTGAGGAGTTCGCGATGGAGGAGACATGGTCTAAGCACATAAAAGATCCAAGCTCAAAAAGGATGGCGAGTGTTGCAAAACACCACCTGCTGGTCGGAGAACTGCGAGACCAGCGAAACGCTCCAGAAGAAGCTGGCAGAGCTCCATAGTTCAAGGAGCAGGTCTTTCCTGGATCTGTGGGAGATTTCCGGTTGCAGCCTAAGCCTTTGACCAAGCATGAGAATCAGTTTGGCTAAGAAGAGAAGGTTGAGGAGTTAGCCATCAAACCACGGAAGTTGACACTTCCTCCCAGTGAAATTTAAGTAATTTGATGCAAGAAAGAGCAGCAAGCGCCCCACGACGAAGCAAGCCTTGAAGGAGAGCGATATACCTTGTAAAACACAGCTTCTGGCGCCTTTTCTATCAAGAAATTTCGCACATCTGTGTAACTATCTCTTTGATCGGACTAACTGACTGATTGCACCAACTTTCTATATGTCAGACGCTTGGACATCCAAACTTCCTTCGATGAATCAACCAACGATTATAGTTGGTATATTCCCAATTCTTGGTCATTGTCACCTTATCAATATAACCATTGATAATCACAATAAACCAACCAGTTTTGGGGGTCCCCCTTTTTGAGAAACCATCATTTGAATCATTTGTTGTGACCTTGGAAACTGCTGTTCAGCTGATATGCCTGGACCGCGGCATCGTCAGGCAGACTTCTTGGAATGGGCCAACCACGGCTTCTTGGACGCCATTTGACACCCTTGCGAATGGATGGCTTAACATTTGGCAAGCAACAAACTTGGGGCTGGCAACATTTGGCAATCAACAACCTTGGATGTTTGATTCGTGCTTGTCAAGCAGCATTTGAAGCAGGTTATTGGCAACCAGCAGTTAAGGGGCTAGTGAAACTGGTATCAACAACCATGGGCGACAGTGGTTTGTGGGCTGGAGGCTGTGGATAATGGATTCCAACCTGGTTGATGGATAACAATTATGTTTGATGTTCATGTGGGCTTTGGCTGCTGCCAATGCTGGAAGCCCGACGGACAATGGGCAAACCAGTTTTGTCATCAGGGAGAGAAGGCCAATGTATATTGGTTGGACTGGTTGGGGATTTTAAACATTTTCATTGTCCTTATTGATTATTCACAAATGGTTGCTTGACTACTCATTTTCACCAGGGTTAAAGCCATCAACCAGTATATTATTTGAGGCTGTCTCAGAACCCTCCAGAAACCACTAGTTTTATTAAGAAAGCACCGTCCTTGGTGAAACACCACGGATATCCAAGTCCATATTGTTGTCGGTCGTCGTTGACCTTTTCGCCCACGACGAACCGTTAGTGATGACTCTTAAGCCTTATCAACACACAACAGATGGTTTGTATTTTGCTAGCCATTTTAGAATAGTTCAAGCTTCTGAAACCCTGATGCTTGACTCAACCACAGCTGATGCAACTAGACCGTTGTCAAGAGTTGGCAGTCATGAACTACTATGAAAAGAATATTCGCCGGTATTGACCACAATTAACATACCATGAGATTAAACATCACCAACTGTGTCAATTCCCTACTTACTGCATCAGTATTTATTTTCCTGCATTGACAGTTCAATGCCGACCATCATTACATAACCATTATCTCGCACTAATTGACTTAGACTTAGTCCTTGACATTGCGAATCACGATGAACCATCATGAATCATCATCAAACATTATCAACAACCATCAAAGACCATCAATCGACCATCAAACAACCGACCATCATGTAACCATTCAATCACTACCCATCAACCATCTAACCATCCATTCACCATGAAATCACCATGAAATCATCATCCATCAACCATCAAATCACAACCCGTTACCCATCCAATCACCCTCCCTTCCCCAGCTGCGTCATTCCCAGCTGGTTACTTCCCATGGCCGCCCCAGGTTGGGAAGCTCCTGAGGGCCAGTTGCTGACTTTGGAAGAGGCGTCACTGTGGTTTTTTTGTTGGTAAAAGTGCCAGGGTCAGTAACTATGATCAAACCATGGGGCAACCAACTATGGCTTAGCATGTTTTTTAAACATTTTTTGGCAGCTATGGTTTAGCACTTGTTTGGTAACTAAGTGTTAATTTGTTTGTATCAAACCATGGAGTTAGCCACTATGCTTAGTAATACAAGGTTGGTAACCCCATCGACAAACCATTTTGCACGGACTGGTTTGCAACTATGGTTAGTAACTATAGGGATTGCAACTGTTTGGCATCTAGCAAGTAAGTGAATGTAACTGGTAAGTAACCATGGGGATGGCGCCTACCACAACTGGCTCACAAACATGGTTGGTGTATGCCAACCGCATCCAGCTGCCGTGGGTCATGTTTTGTTGCCTGGTCATCAGTTGGGTTGATGGTCAATCGCAAATATGGGGGGATTTTTCAAAACAGCGGGCCCTCCAGTTATCATCCCCAGCCATAGTTCTGTTTTAGATTGTTTTAGATGATCCGCCTGGGGGATGGCTAAGGGGTTCCCCAAGTTGCAAAAGCATGCAAAAGCCAATTTTTGCTCAGCGACAAAAGGCTCAGATATGGGATACCGAAAGAACCATCGATTCAATGATTTTCGGTGGGCCATCAACCAATTTTTGGTTGACCATTATTGTCTTTAGCTTTTAAAGCGTGATTAGCCACCATTTACTTTTGACCATCACGTATCCATCACATTACTCAACAATCACACATATAGAACAACATCTATCATCATTAATTGACCAACCTTTATCATCATTTAGCCACCGTTTTACCACCATTTGGTGGTTTCTCAAGTCATAGGGGTACCCCAAAATCATCCATGATTAGCTATTTATATTACTAAGCCAGCCATTTTTGGGGTCCCCTATTCTGAGAAACCACCATTTAACCAACAGTTTCTCACCACTATCATCATTTAACCAACATTTATCATCATTCATCATCATTTACCCACCATTGAACCAACATCAATCATCCTGGACCATCATGGGTCGCCACCAGCAACCCACCTTCCTCACCACTCCCCGCGCGTCAGGAAGCAGCGCTCTTGGACCTGTTGGGCGCCAGCTGCGTGGCAGCAATGATGTGAAACAAAGGCATGAACCAATGGTGGCTAAGAATGATGATAAACCACTAGTTGGGATTAATGGGGATTAATTAATGATGATTAATGGTGATTAATGCTGATTGATGATGATTAATGGGGATAAACGTGATTAGTGGTTAGTGGATTTATGATGTTAATAATGGTGATTATTAGTGGTGATTAGTGGTGCTTGATGCCAATGGTGATTAATGGGGACTAATGCCACTTCATTGTGAAACAACGGTTGTTGATGGTGATGCATGCCAATGTTGTTAATGTGAAGGGATGGACAATGGGGATTAATGCCATGAGTGATAGTTGTTAATGATTGTTTATGAACGGTTTATCAATGCTTAACTGATGGTTAAACATATTAATTAATCTTGGTTAACCAAACGCCAATGGTGAAACAATGGTGATTAATGATTAATGAGGGACACTGGTGATTAATGATGGATGATTAGCTAGAAAACAACAGGTTATTGATCAACAACAGGTTGTTGCATGAAAAAGCAAATTCCTGTGGCCAATCCCAAAGCATTGCAAGCAGCATAGATCGCAACGCTTGCATCTTTGTTTCGGTTTTCCCTCACTTTTCCTTCCCCAATTCTGAATATTGTGGGTAACCACTATCCCGAGGAATATTCTTAGTTACTATCACTATAGTTGCTTGTTGTTAATCATTAGACCCTTATCAGGAACCATTAATTCTGAATATATTGTTCTTCATGGACCAGTATACCCAGGGATGATGATCTTAATACCTGTCACTAGTCCACTATCACCCAAAACAGCTCGATTTATGACAAACTCTTACTAAATCATTGTTTGGCATCGTCATCAACCAGTACAAGCCATTCTCAACCAACTATACGGTGGTTTCTCAAATTAGGGAACCCCAAAAGATGGTTGGTTTATTACTGTAAACAGTCAATATGGTATGATTATGCATGATTTGCGAATGCCCATATTTTCAGAAACCACCGAAATCGGTCATCAATAGTTAACAAACATCTATTGCCAACTCAGTTGATCATCAATAACCATCATAACTGGCCATCCCTTCACCATCAGTGGCCGAAGCATCATCCACCGGTCCCCCAGGTTCCGACGAAACCAATTGGGAGCACGGGAACTCGGTGCTGCCGTGTTGCCTCGAGCGAAGCAACGGGTCAAGTCAACCAGCCTTGGAAGTTAGGCGATGGTGGACGATGGCTGATCATAGCCATGATACTTAATTATAGTAATGTGTTAGGTGAATAGTAATAATTTGTTTGGTTAATCATAGCAATTTGTTAGGTCAAGAATTATCATTTGTTAGTGTAACTTGTTAGCTTATTAATAGTAATTTGTTCGTCCAGTGATAGTACTTTGTTACGTTGAGCAGCCCTGGATCATAGCTAATAGCTGAGCGTTACCCAAAGCTGTGGTTGCTTAATTACTGTAAATGGTGAATAAACCGGATGATTTAGGGGTACCTCTCTTTTGAGAAACGCCCATTTGCTAATAATTTAACCACCATGATGATGCTTGCTGATCATCGTCGATATTTCATGAGTGTTGAAACATGGGAATTAATAATAGTTGATATATGGTTCATGATAGTTGATACTAGTTTATGATGATGTTGACATTTCAAGGGGGAACGAACCAGCAAGTATGAATAATAACTACACTGTTTTAGGTGAATGAGGGCTTATAGCACAATGGCAACAATCAGCTGGATAATAAGAACTGGTTAGTGATGGCTAATGTTTGATATTGGGTGATCATGACAAGAATATGAATAGGGGACCAAGTATGGGATCCCTCAAAAACGAGAGCGTGTGTGGGTCGGGATTTCCTGTAGCCGAGTCGTGCGGAAATGCGAATCGTGGTCCAGGCTAATGGTCAGTGGTTGTTTAAAGGGTTGACTACCAGGGATATATCCCAGGAAACCCTGGATGAGAATTGCTGATGCTGACTTAGTTTACGGTTTATGGTTGGGCGTTCTTTGGCTCCGTCGTGGCTCCAAACAAGGCATTGATTTGCAGCCGAGAAACATCCGCAGACATGCTGTGCTGCAGCCGTGGCAGAAATACTACCGAAGTCTATTTGAACAAAATGATGCGTTTCCCGCGAACATTGCAGAGTTGATAGGAAAATGATAAAACTGTCATTCAATCTCAACATGTTGTTTGACACGCATGCGATTGGAACTGCTATAACCCATATGAACCGACTGGGCATAAACACTTCGTATTCACAAACTGACAACCCAACACCTTGGCGTTTGAGAGCGGCCATGGTAGCCTTAACGCTGCAGTATTCGGATCTGGCCCAGCATCAGGGTACCATCTTCAAGCAGCTGCAAGCATTCCGCAAGGAGGGCCAGCTCTGTGATGTTGTGGTGAAAAGCCGTAGTGGCACTGAGCATGGGGCTCACAAAGCTGTTCTTTGTGCAGCCAGTGTCGATCTCAGAAACATGTTGCTTGGATCTTTTGCTGAAGCACATCAGGTGCAACAAGGGCAGCCTGTGCAAATTGCAGCTTCTGACTCAGTGGTCTCGGCGTTGCTGGAATACATTTATGGTGGCCAACTCCAGGTAGAATTGGAAGATTCTTTGGAGCTCCTGCGTCTGGCGGATGCATACGGCTTTCCACAGCTAGCAGCAATGATTCAGGCAGAGCTTTGTACTTCTTTGGAAAGCGCTTCTGTCGCAACAGTGCTGAAGGTCTTGCAACACACTCGGGACCTTCATGAATTGAGTGCAAGATGTGAAGAGAAAGTTGCTGCAAACTTTGAAATGTGCATCGAGCTTGACGACTTCCTTGAATTGACCACGGGTCAGCTTGGTCGGATTTTGCGAAGACATGACTTGAGCGCAACTCACGAGGAGGTGGTTGTGCAGGGGCTCTTGAACTGGTTCAATAGATCAAAAGACCGTGTTGATTGCTTTGGGGCGATGCTGCACCATATTGATTTTCAATGCCTCTCGTCAAGCAATTTGATCCAGCTTCAGCACCTGTCGGCATCCATCGGCCCAGTTGGTCATGATCTTCAACGAGAGGTTGGGGACGCTCTGCAAGTTCACAGGAAACGCAGCGCAGCAAACACTCCAGATGCTTTTCGGCCAAAGAGGCGTTGTTTGCAGCACTGGTCGCCAGACCTTGGTGCCACCTCGCAAGCTCCACACAAAGTGTTGCCGCCTGTAGCCTCCATGTGTTGGCACGACGGTGCCATCTACTCTGCCACATATGACAGTGACCGGGACGGTGGTCCCTGCAGCATCTTGCGTTGGAAGCCTGGTGACCTCGAGAGCCAACCTGTTGCAGGAAGAGGTGCCAGAGTGAACGGTGTGAATGATTTTGGGTCAGATGAGTCAGATGATTGCAAGGCCTTTGTGTCTCCAGAGGGTCAAATTTTCGTGGTTGATATCGACAACTCCAGGCTTCTCAGCTTTGAAAACGGTTCTGGAAACGTGGTGCTAAGTGATGTTGCCATGCAATCCGTGTTCTGCTCGCCGAACGGAGCCATTTACCTCCTGACTAAAGGTGGAAGAGCAGTGGAGAGATTGGTCGGTACAACGCTTCACCCGCTGATTTCCAGCGAACATCTCCCCTCAGATCTGCGGTTCCAGGCAGATGACTTGTTCGTGACCAAGGACGAGGCCGTCTACCTTTCAGACCGAGACAACGGCCGCATCTTGCGCATCAACTCAGGGGAGGCAGAACCTGTGGTGGTGGGTGAGGCACCCAACAAGAAGGATTCTGAGCTGTACGGCCTCTTCGTGACCGAAAAGGAAAAAATCTATGTTGCCGACTACAGACAGCGGAAGGTATGGTCCTTTTATCGGGGAGATGCAGCTTGGACTGAAGTTCTGACAGGTCCTGGAGAGCTGCACCCTATCGCTGTCCTCGTTCAGGGTGAGTCGTTGTATGTGAGCAGCATCTATGCTGGCAAAGAGGGCGTTTACGAGTACTTGCTACCTCCTAAGCTTCAGCTTGGATGACATTGCGCAGGGGACAAAAAGGCTCAGCTGTCACTGTTGCCAGGCTCGGTTCCAGCTGCAGTGCGTGTTGCTCCAGGATTCTGCCACAGGAGTGGGTTGGTGGACACATGGGTTTCTTGATCTTGAGGACACGGGCCAAACTAACCTGAGGGACACACATCATCAAAGTTTGACCAGCTCGGGTGAGGGACGATATTTGATGAAAAAAACTACATTCCTATTTTTAAGGGCCATGTGTGAGAATGCTATAGCAACAGCTGTTTCTGATGATTTCTGCCAATTGCGACAGTTTTGATATTGGTTTTGCAGCCTGGGCATCCCATTCCTGTGAACAACATATCGGTACTGGTGAAAAATCCCTGAAGTGACTGGATGAACGTCCCAGTGAGGACTATTCCGTTTGATATTGGGGTACTGACCAGGGAGGAGTACCGGCTTTTCCCCTGCGTCCTTACATGCCACGAGGTATTCTGGAGTATCAAATCGTTTGTTTAGAAACCAAGGGGATGGTTGCACGGTGTCACAACACTGCGATGCCCCCACTTCAAACGGGTGTGGTGGCAGGTTGTGATCATTATTTGTGCCTATCAAGCATAGATATCAAGAGGCATCGCGGTCATCCTCTACGCATAAGTCAACATGGCATCACTGGAAACATAATGCTTCTAAGAGATCATTTTGAGTTGCCTTGAGCCTTCATGATTGGCCGTACGGATGGCTGATGAAACATGTAATATACATATATATGCATGATATAGCCTGAATGATTGTTTAAACGGACACTACTTTGCGATCATTTACCATTGACCATCATTACTATCCAGAGTCAACCATTAAACCTAAGCGTTAGGACTAGTATCTAGTGACTATTGATATTTATGAAACATCATTCACCGTCACTATTTTCCATCGATTGGCCACTCTCTGAGCTCCGAGACATTGCAGTCAGCCATCAACCATTTCGATTTGACATTACTTACCAACCAGCGAATCATGATTCAACATCATGACATAACTTCATCACAAATCATCACGAAGTTACAGTTGAATCGCCACTGTTCACCAACACTGGTCATTAATTAGCCATTCCCCAATCATTCGCTAACCATCCAAGTTGCATCAACATCCAGTTGCCACCCATATGGATCATCCCACTAGCTGGTGATTGTAACTACAATAAGTCAGAGTTCTGCCTTTTCAACATGGTGGTTTCTCGAAATAAGGGCACCCCTAAATCATCCAGTAGTACGTGTTTGTCTTCATAAACCAACCATTTTTTGGGTTCCATACTTGAGAAACCACCACATAGGCTAGTCACCTACATGGTTGTGCCATAGTCATTCAATATGTGTTACCCCATTGGCGCGCTTTGTTGTGTTGTCATCCTTCTTACCGTGGTTGTTTCTAGTACTGCCCAAACCATGTTTGGGGTCCCAAACTGGCTTGAGAAACCACTATATAGATTACTTTTCATGGTTACTGACCAGAGCTGTCAAGGTGACAGTTGGTTCGCCACCAGCTTGAGGCTTCGCGCCCGCAGTGCCGTGCAGCGTCAGCTTCTGCACATCTCAGCGGTGCGCGCAGTGCCGTTGCCAGCTTTGTCGCTGCTGCCAGTGAGACCCCTGAAGCCTAAAAAGATGTGCTTTCGGCTTTAGGGATGATAGGAATGGTTGAGCAGATGCATGATGTTTAGTGTTGGTCAGCCATGATGGTTGAAAATGATTGAACGACGATGATGGCAAATGATGGCTAATACGGCTTCTATAATGATGGCAAGGAATGGTGTTGGTCAATGATGGTTGGTGATGTTTCCTAGCTGCTTGCAGCGCCTCTTTTGATATGTTTGGTGGTGGTGTTTGTGTAAAGCATTGTGTCCCCGGAAAATCGTCCCTGGTTATATCCAAATTGGATTGGTTGAAGTGTGTTGGCCTGGACATTGGGGACGTTAGCTTGTCATTTGCAGGTTTGGCAATGAGACCTTGTTTTGTGCAATCCCATCGTGAAAAAGCCCTCGAATCTTGCTGTCATCTATTTTTTCAAGTGTATATTTTGTCGCGCAGGCATTGATATTGATATAGATGCTTCAAAATATAGCCACTCAAATGCCAATGAACTATGGTCAGCATGTCAGGATGCTGGTCATCAACTGGCAGCTGGATTAGTAGCAACAATTGATCATGGTCTCAGGTGTGTCCTCAGGTTAGTGCACCCCATTTTTTTCATCATTTCAATGTAGTACGGCATTCAAAAACAGCTCAAGACAAGATCAAACAACACCCATTCCAACACCCACATGTATAGAAATATACTGGTTGGTGCATGGTTTCAAACATTTTTTATTTTCCCTAGGAATCATTAACAAAAGGCTGGTTGACGAGCATATTTTCATGGGGGTGGTTCAACCACCAACTAGTGTACTTGTAATTGATTACTAATCAAGTATTAATTAGGTATATTTCAAACCAATTATTAATTAGTGGTTAGACACAACATCAATCCTGGTCACTAACCCTGGATTAGTGGTTATCATTAGTTGGTGAATAGCCAGGATTAATGGAATGGATATTGGTTAATAACCAATTCCCTAATCAAAATTAGTTCATGTATGAATCAGTTGGTTAATCATTATTATTATCATTGACTAACCAACATAACATGGCTGTGGGTCAAAATCCTGTACTCCTGGCTCCCCATCATTCACCATTGTTTTCCCTATTATTGTTGGTTATGAACCCCAATATTGGTTGGTTAATATTGACCCATAGCCACATAACATTGGTTAATATCATTCCATCCCATGGTGAGTTCCTGACCCCTCAGGATGGGTCCAACCAACCAACTCCTGCAACGCCGTTAGCCAGGCTGGAGGTCACGTCACCAAGGGCGAGGTGGATGGAGGCGGGAGCCCCACCATCCATGACCAGGAAGCATTGATTTACCATTAGCAGTGGTTAGTAGTGGTTAATGGTTAGTTTAATGGTTAGTTTAATGGTTAGTTTAATGGTTAGTAATGGATAGTAGAGATTAATGGTTAGTTTAATGGTTAGTTCAATGGTTAGTAGTTGTTAATGGTTAGTAGTTGTTAAGGGTTAGTTTAATGGTTAGTTTAATGGCTAGTTTAATTGTTAGTTTAATGGTTAGTAATGGATAGTAGAGGTTAATGGTTGGTAGTGGTTAGTAGAGGTCAATGGTTAGTAGCTGTACATGGTTGTAGTGGTTTTTGCTTAGTGGTTAGTGATGATTAGTAATGAATGTTCAATCGTGATTAGCAGCGATCGATTAATGACCATTAGATTCCAACTAAGTAGCTAGGATGTGTAAAGACACAAACGTGCAACATCCCAACCCCCTGTGTTGTAAATCATTTTAGAGGCGGACATTGCAATTCACATTGACCAATGGTTGGATATGGGGAGGATCATTCTTCAACTCACGGACAGCATGAAGGTCAACAACTATCATAGTGTTTTACTCTTGGTTTGCCATTGTGGAATTTGACCGTTCATAGGGATTAGCATCCATGATTTACATTGATTTACCAGATTTGACCTGTTTTTTTTGTTCATTGTGGATTTGTTTGGTATGCTTTCGGCCGCAAGTGTCCTACGATGCTCCTAGAAAGTGTCTCAGCCTGCAGTAGCTTAATCATCAAGAATCAAGTGGTGGTTTCTCAAGTGAACTTGGGATACCCCCAGGTATTACCCAGTTCAATCATTTATAGTAGCAAGCCAACCATTTTGGTGTAATACCCCCATGGCTTAAGAAACCCCTAAGTAGCCGACTAACCAACCCCTCAAACAACCACACCATCCACCAGCGCAGCACGTGCAGGTCCTTCCACCCTGCAGTTGCAGAGGTCCAAGGAACTGGGCACGTCCCTTGGTGCAGCGGTTGGTGGTGGGAGCCCAGCTGGGCGCGTGTTGCCATGTCAGCCATGGGGAGAGGTAGCCAACCACATCATTTTATGGTTCATTTGGCTAACAAAAGCCCATTAACTATTTGGTTGTGTTTGAATCAGCACAAGCCATTTGGAAATGCAACCAACTGCAACGAGCGCAGCGCATGTCCACAGAAGTTAAGTGTGGAAACTCTTCAGGGATATCAGCGATTCATGATGTGTTTAATTGGTGAAGAACCAATGTACCTACATGACAAGACAAATAGATTGTCAACTGCTGGGTACTTTTGGAAAGGTAAGGTTCAGAATGCTTTTTTTGGGATGACTATAAACCATTGCGGATAGCTACGCACACACACATGCGATAACTGGCTCGTTCAATCAGTTGGTGGAGTCTGTCAGTTGACTGACCGTCACCACTACATGGATCTGTCAGTTGATTGCTGTACGCAATGCATTTTTGTTTCCAAGGCTCATCTCATTGTTCGGTTGATCGTTGATATATTCCTTTGGTGCTTTCTCAAGTCATAGGCTACCCCCCAGTTATCATCCTTGTTTAGCCATGCAGAGTGATAAGCCATCGATCATTTGTCGGGTCTCCCACGGCTTAAGAAACCACCAACAATCGTGGCTGTTTAACCACGAGTTTGTTGGTGATTATCCCCTATCAATCCCTATCATTTATCATTCTAATTCTAATCCCCCTATAAACCCATGAATCAACCCTATTGACCGCATATGCTTACGCTTGTGTCTGAGGCCGGTTTCTGCGCTTCAGAGGCACATGCCATGGAGATTGCGGTTGACCGCTTTGACAACGTTGGCGATCAACGCATCATGCTGATTGGAGAGGAACAAGCCAATGTCAACACCAATGGCATCCAGCTTGCATCAGACGCAGGTCTTGGATTCGGAATGGACAATGTGCCAAGGATTGTCCAGTTGCTCCAGACTTTGCAGGGGGCTTCAGCGATTGAAGTGCACCAGTGTTCAGTGCTTTTCCTTTCTGCAGCCGCATGCCGCACATCCTTTGTTTTTGCATGTTTGGTTGCGAACGCGACCTACGGTTGCTTCCATGCTCCATCTCTGCAACAACCTGTGTTTTTTATTATTGCCGCCTTTTTGCACTGCAAAGCAGTCTTCGGCCACCATGTGTTATTCAGTTTGTATAGGTGATTGGAGCACTATTTTTCTGAATGTTCTTTCCGTTTGGGTTCTCTTCTGCAAAGGCAGTCGATCCATTTTAATCCCTATCATTAACCATTTAATTGGGGTACTCCCATGGATCTGAGGCCGCAAACGCTATAAACCCAGCGCTGTCAAGCTGCCGCAGTCCCCAGGCCTGGACCCTTGGATCGTCCGGGGAACCCAGGGGCCAGGGATCTACCGCAGGATGCCATGGTGGACCATGGTGGGTGATGGTTACATCGTGTTTTGATGGGCGGATAATGGGTGGATCTACAGCAGGATGCCAGGGATCTACAGCAGGATGCCTCACCGTGGCGCAGGGCGAACTCTGGTTGAATCCCCGCTGGAAATTCTGCTTGAACATGGTGAAATTACTTTTTGTTTGATGGTTGATAAGCTGCTGAATGATACACTGGTGAACCAGTGATTGATATATCTTGAATGGTTGGATCATGATGCATGGGCAGAATCATTCACCGGTGGGGATAGGTAGATCAACTCACAGGGGTCTCAACTCATCCGCATTCCGAGTGATGATCCGAATGATGAGGATCATATCAATATGAAAGGTAGGCTGATGGAACGATGAGGATTGCTGATATGGTGGTTCCTAAAGTCGAGGGATACCCCCAAATGATCCAAGGGGGGTCCCCCCAAGGTTTTTGTTGGGGTTCCTTTTTTGAAAAACCTTGATGATGTATGTTTGTCCTCATAATTCTCATATGTTGTCATCCTCATATGCATACGGCCATGGTCCAGATGGTCATGAATACCTGGAAGATGATGACCGCTTTCAATGCAATAAATTGTTGTCATGCTTATAGGTCCTCCAAGATGGCCAAAATGGTATGGAACAGATATATTCTGCTTGGCGCTCTTGCACAGGCAAAAGAGAGCAGAAACTGCACTGTGAAATGCCACGATTGGCTCTTGGGTGTGCTGTTTGGTCGCATTCGAGTAATAGAGAATGTTTGAGATATTTGATCAGTTGTCACAAAATAACAATCTTAGCCAACCAACTACGACTGATTGTCTCATGCTTACCCAACTACCAGCAGCAACAAACAGCAAGCAACAAACAACCAATTACAGGCAGCAACAACAACAAACAACATCAAACAATATCAAACAGCAACAAACAACGACCAACCACCTTAACTGCCAACCAACCAATCAACCATCCGACCTACCAAGTCAACCAACCCAACCAACCCAGCAGCTGAGCCAGCTCCCATGGAGGCGGCAGAGTGACCCTGGACGCGGTTCCCTTGGATCCTTTGCATTTGCTGCTGGACCCGTTCAAAACGGTCACGGCGTTGCAGGGGAAGTGACCCGATTGGGTGATGGGATTGGTTCATTGATTGGTTGGTTATGGCTAGTTATCGGTTGGTTATCGGTTGGTTACAGGTTGCCTGTAAGCACAGATGGTTGGTTATCAACCATGAACTGATTGGTGGTTGGTTATATGATGCTTGCTTGGATGAATTGATTGGTTAATGGTTGATACAATGGTGAATTAGTTCATCAGTTGATTGGTCGTTTACTGCAATGGTCGAGATAATGGTTCATTAATTGGTGAATGGCTGTTTTAATGGTGAATTGAGTTTATTGATTGGTTGGTTTTGTGATGGTTGATGTGATGGTGAATGGATTTTTGACTGACGGTTGATTCATGGCATCGAGTTCCGGCTTTGCACGGAGGCCGCACGGCCCGTGTTTGGCAAGGAGCCATGCAAGGTGGGACACGGACCGCATGCAACGGACTCTGTGTCTTGGATCAGTCACCGGATGCACACGCTCAGCCAACGGACCCACAGCCTCGCCGGAGGAACATCCCAAGCGGCCACGCCAGATGTGTCGTCTGGAACCATCTGCGTGTGTGGAAAGTGAAGACGTTTCAATGATGGTTAGTTGCTGGCCAATAATCAGTGGTTGGTTGATGTCTGGCAACGATGAAATTGATGATTGGTGGGCTGCCGATGGATTGTATTTTTTAAAACTATGGTCGATCTCTTTAATAGATAGCTAGTCGGTTTGGATTGAGTATATCGCCGCCGGATGGTTGTCCCCAGTGCTCCCCGATCACTACCAGCATTAACTGCTAGTAGTTGGACGACTTGCGATGTTGGGTTTGTGATTGACAATGACGAAGCTACTCGCTATCTACAGGCTGGTCCATTCCACCCGGTCAGTCGCATGGTTCTCCCGTTCTCCCAGCAGTCGAAAATGCACAACGAACTATCATTATCAATCATAGAAACAAGTCAGAGTGACCAGTGAAGGTTTTGACCATCGATTCATCATTCCCATGAGCAACCATTAGCAAGGACCATTTTCCATGATCAGACAATTCAACGTCTACATCAGTTCTGTTTCGTCCACTTTTAGCATCATTGGCCTGGCTACTTGCTAATTTGTTTAACCACTACCGCAAATTGTTCAGCAGTATTTCCCATGGCTGACAATCACAATAGTCCTTGTTTGGGCATGATCAACCGTTGTATAGTGAGTATAGTGCTTGTTGGCTGGTGAGTATCCCTTATTATTACAGTGATTGGCCAGGAGGTACAGGCTCTGTTGCCTTGATTTCAATCCACTATTGAACGAGTATTAACGCATATCCGCATATCACTCTCATTGACAGATGTTCAGGCGATGAATCGGCAGGTATGAGGGTATCATGGCTGTTGATGATTTAGTATTATTTCTGATGTTGATGAACAAGCATTCATGATCGATCATGGTATTGTTGGTAGATCCAATATCCCTTGTATAGTTGTTTCTCATCCGCTAAAATGCGCTGTTTTTTGTGTAGTCGTGTCCTTACCAGTGGTTTAGCCTCTTTTGATGATGTTGATTAAACCTTACCAGTCATTGATGATGAGTTATAATGGTAGCCATCATTTTTATGTTCTAACCGTTCTTAGAAACCATTGCCATGTGCCCTAGTGTGTGTCATTAAGCACAGCAATCAATTGTTTATGAACCATTCGCCATCTTAACTATGAACCTACAACATCCTTAAAGTCATTTTTTAAGGCCATGGTGGCTTGTTACAATGGTCCACTCTTGAACTCATTAGAGCTATCCTTTATCATTGGCCATTTCTGATCTGGTTGGTTTCGAACATTTCTTATTTACCTATTATTCATCGACAAATGGTTCGTTGACTAATTTTCACAGGGGTGGTGACTGCCACCAACCAGTGATGATGGGTCATTTGCCGCTCATGGCTGACCCTTCAGCATGGCGACCTCGCTCACTCATCCGTCCCAGCCCCGTTCGGCTTCCCTGTTGCGTTTCCAGGACTCGCCATCGGACACCATGGAGGTGGATGGGTGGACTTGCCGGTTGAAGCTGTAAGGGGTAGACTTATCTGGTTGGTGGGTGAATAGTACGAGATCCTTAGTAATTAATGGCTGGTTGACTAATATTTTTCATAGGGGTTGAAACCACCAACCAGTTAATCAACCCGAAACTAAGGCATTTTTCAGGCTTCACCATGGTTCATCGTATTTACATGGCTATGGGTCAATATAAGTCAACCAACTAATGGTGGAAAAGTTCACCAACAAACCTAAAATGTGCTGGTTGATGATGAGGGAACTAGGGGTACAGGGTGAACTGACCCAAAGCCACTTATGACGGCTGGGATCAGAAGTTGTTATGACCACACTATTGGTGGCACAAGTTGGGCTATGGACTATTCATCACTTTTGTTGTTACAGGTTGAACTATACATCACATTACTGTTGGCGTGTGTCATAAGAAGATATACCAATAATCATCAATAGTATGGTCGGATGATAGTTGTGCCAGCAACAGTTTTACCATGTTTTGCCCCCTTAAGATTGTTGATGTATATAATAACAAATTGTGATCACCACACCGTTCCTGGTACACATATATCTAATCACGTTGAACTATATCACACTACTGCATTGTTTTGAAACCCGTTCCAACAACCACGGTAGCAGTCTAGTTATGCCAACAACAGAATGATGTAGTTTCTATGGGTCTAGTGTGTGCAACCCGTTGAACATGCCGATGATGAAGATACATTAAGTGATCTCAGCGGAACTCGTTGATGGTTTGAAGACGTGTTTTTTTTTTTTTTAATTGTTTTTCAATCTTACCTGGAGATGGTTATCTTCTCGACTCATATTTTTAGGATGGCTTGTCACCACAAACCATAATATGTGTATAGTTTACAACCAAACATGACCTTGCGGATCCACTTGTTTGGTCCCGGCAATGGCAGGGCGCGGGTGGTCTAGTTCTGCAACTGCAGGGCCCGAGCGCGCGGAGCTGCTGACGGTTGCCTTTGGGCGCCTCAATATCAGCAGCTCGGGACTGCTGAGCGTCGGCGAGATGGTGCACTTGGTCGTGAGGTCGTTGCCGAAGGCGATATGGAATCAGCGTGTGTCGGTCCATGTGATCTCAACCCTAATGAATCGAATTTGTGGGCCGTCAAGACCTTGTCACAATGGTCGGCACCATGTATCTGCGATGGAATGATCACCTTTCACATTCCCAATCCTGGGAGGACGATGGAAGGATGCGTTTGGGGCTTGATTCTGAAGGATCTGCGCGCAGCATCAGCAGAGGTGCAGATCACATGAACCCCACACTTAGAGCAATCCGCTATGTCGCAAGAGACTAAAGCTTCTAGTAGATTCTAGTCTTTGTCCGACATGGCGGCGACACTTTAGCTTCGTACGATGAGCGTGCTGATTGGGTCGGCGCTGTTGTCAAGCATTACAGCCAATGGATTTCATGGCTACTGTCTATCGGACAGATCTTGCGCTGGAGAAGGAGTATGCCAGTCGTATTTGACTTCGTAACGCACCAGTTGTTCGTGTAACAAATGTGGGATTGGTTCATCCTCGTGGGTGTCCCATGAATAGGACGAACATGTTGACCCAACGGTCAGCAGGATGTATGCAACAAGATTTACAATTGCGTGCGGTTAAAAAAACGTACATTTTGCTTATCAATCAAGTTCAGACATCGGGAACACATGTCCGTTCAAGCCTTGCATCATGGGTCGTTCTTCATGATGAAAAGTACAACGTTTGTTTAGACATGTGAATGTATGCGTACAAAAATGTGCCAACAAATTGTTTCTGTAAAAAGGGGACCCCCCAAATCATCCTTAATGTTTCATCATTTCAAGCAATAAACCAACCGTTGATAGCGATAAACCAGCCATTTTTGGGGTATTCAAATTTGAGAAACACCCAAATACCCTCATGAACCACCATTAGTGACCGCTCTATACTACATGGTTGTTTTTCAAAACAAGGGACCCTCAACATCGTTTGTATGAACCATTATTTAATGATTTCTGAGGTTACTGTACCCTATGGCTTGAGAAACGTCCATATAGTAGTTTGTTTAACAATTATTGTTGGCGATTATCCCCTTTGAATCTCCATTATTTCCACGCAATCATTTTTATCCTCTTGGGTAAGTAGATTAGCCATTATTTGGTTTGTGGTTTCAAACATTTTTTCTACCTAGCGATTATTCACAAATGATTGGTTGACACACATTTTTTTGGTGACGGGGTGGCTCAACCACCAACCAAATTTCAATTATGTGCACATCCAGATTTTTTCTTCACACGCGCGGATGGCCTGGGCGTGTTCGCAACACCGGTGTCACCAGGCGCCGGCTCTGTTTGTGGAGCAAGATGAACCAGGCCGGGGCGGTGCGCCACGATGGGGCCCGTCCATAAGTGGAATGGTGGATGGCCATTCCCAACAGCTGTACATGATCGTTAACGACCTGGAAATGACAATTGTTTAATGATGTACTTGAACCATGATGAATGAACCATGGTTTGTTATCAATAATTAAGCAGTTTTCAATCATGGTCAATTTTAATTACGTTGTTAGATACTGGGTATTAATTAATGTTCAACGAACCACTTCACTGGTATCAATGAACCCCAATGGTTCATAACAACAATGCAATGTTTAACCATGGTCGAGATCCAGGTGCTGCCGTTCGCAGGTTTGAACAGTTGCTGGTCTACCATCGGATACAACCGGATTAACCATGGGAATCCTACTGGTCACACGACACTGGGATGCTGGAGGTTAGAATCGATGGATTTTGTCCCCTTTTGGAAAGTCCCCATAGTCAGATCTTCAGCAACAGGATTGAAGCATTCATCGCAACAACGCATTGTTTTTTACTATTATTATCATCATCATCATCATCATCATCATCATCAATTCGGCTGATCATTTGCCATTCCTTCACGACTAACCTATCAACCGGCCAACCAACATAAGCCATCAAGAGGTATTTTACACCTTTTTGTACATTAGTTGTAATATTGTTCAGCAACGCAATAATACCATAGTAGAGTTAATGTCCACCTCTGATTAATAAACAGCCCCCCCCCC
>VSDK01026905.1:902776-918730 GCA_009767595.1 Symbiodinium kawagutii
CCCCCCCCTCTTTGCCCTCAAATAATCCTGAATTGAACATGTGATTTGTTTTTAATAAACATTTTTAAATTGCACAATTTAAAACCTTTACTAAAATGCAGAATCTAGGAAATCTAATTGTTTCTGAAGAATGGATAAGAAAGGTTGATAAGAAGAGTTGATAACAATTGATAACAGGGGTTGATAAGAAACCCAGGAATCCAGCAAAGCAATAGGGAATTTTCGGGAGGGCAATGAGCTAGCAGCTAGCTTTATTTAGGGTCAGCCTCTAATTAGTGCTAAGGCACTTCATGGGGGGTACCCTTTGTAGGTTGATTTTTGGTTGATTTTTGATTTATTTTAATAAAGGATTTAAAAAGGGATTTGATAGAGCAGTTTTGGGACTCAATAATCAAATTAACCATTGGTTAGGTAGCAATTTTTCAATGAAATGATATCCAGCATGGTTAGCTTTATTCATGGTCAGCATCATCAGCTTTGGGCTTCAGAGCCCCAATTTAGGATCCAAAGTCTCAAAATCAATGACATAGAATCAGCAAAAAAACATCCCCAATGAAAAACACTTAGCTTTATTTAGGGTCAGTTTATAATTTTGTTCAGGGGATCGGTTAGCTTTATTCAGGGTCAGTTTATTAATCATAGGTCAACATTAGCACATGTGACTGTGGATTAAGGGCCCCTGTACCCAAGCTGCTCACATCCCACAGCCACGACCCTGCGCTAGTCGAGCTGTTGGGATTTGAATGACCATCCATGGGAGTACTGGCAGCGACCCATAACCTGGTTGGTAGTTTTAAACGTGTTTAATTTTCCCTGTTATAAACAAAGAGTTTGCTTGGTTGAATGATATTTTTCCTCAGGGTGATGAAACCACCAACCAGTAACTATATACTGTTGGTATATCAGTGTATCCCGTGTTGGTGTTGTTGATTATCCCCCATTACGAACCATTCACCTTTTTTTGACATTGAGTGGTTCATCCATATTGGCCCAGCTCGCCATTTCACACTACTGTTGATGATTGTATCCAACTGTTGTTGCTGGTCATGAACCATTACATGGGTTTGTCCAAAAATGGTGTAAGTACCTGGAAAAAACAAACACAAACGGATTTTCCTATTTCGGATGGTTGGCAGGACCCAGACCCCATTCGTGGTTGTGAATGATTTTTACTTAGCCATTATTGACCATTCACCACTATTAGCTAATAAGCAAAATTATCAACAATTATCATCCATGATTAACAACTATTAGCCACCATTATTGCTGGTTCATTCCTATGGACCCCATGGGTTGCTGGTTCATCCACATAGCCCTCAAGCTCACCTTAGTGCTATGCTGCCGTTTCGTTGTGCTGCGGTTCTGCTGCCAGGTGATGTGAAGCGCGGAGTGATGGCGGTGTCCTTCCTTTTGAGGCACCGAAGCATGTCCAGATGGAAAATCAGGCGGTTGATGGTTGAGGATTTATATGGTTGCTTCAATGATTGATTACTGGATGATTTTGGTGATTCAATGGTGGATGATTTAGATGTTTGATTTAATGGTGGATGTTTTGGGTGACTCAATGGTGGAAGTTTTAGATGGTTGATTTAGTGGTTGACTACTGGTTGATCAATGGGCGATGGTTGGTGGTTGACAAAGGGTTGATGATTGATGGTTGAATCCTTACAAGCAGCCGTGAGTGGTAGATTCATATTATGAATGGCTGCTATAGACTATAGACTAGAATGGTGAATTATGGTTGATTGTAACAGGATTGATAGTTGGTAGATCCAATTGCTGATAGACTGCCATCAGTTTAACAAGATCAATAGCTGATGACTTGCGGTTACAAATGAGAGAGCTATCAACAGCTGGATCTCAGATTTATGTGATGGTGAACCATGGACATTGATTATCTGTTTGGACGTGTGACCTGTGGAATAGGAACAATATTGTGTTTTGTTTGTCCGCAAACTATTGGCAGTGTTCACGGAAAATCATCATTAATCCATTCATCGTAGGTAGTCCATCACTGATAATCCAAAATGATGACCACAATTAATCATTAATCCAAAATGATACCATCCACCACCGTCGGTTTCAAGGCCAGTGTCATTTTTTTTGGTAGATTGGGACCCGGGAAGTCGCCACGCCGAATTGTGAGGATAAGCTGAAAACCTGCGAATGTTTGATTGGACTGTGAAGACAGGGTTTCGAACCAAGGTTTTGGAACCATTTAACCCCTGAAATCGTGCCTTCAGATATGGTCAGAAATGAATTTTCCTGGTGGATGAAAGGTGGTGAATGAGAATGGCAGGTGGATAAGCTCGCTTCTTGGTTGCCGGGAATTAATGCCAAGGACCTTGGAAGCCGACGGTTACGCTTGAATTCATGCGCCGATGAAAACCACCAAGTTGAGAAGTAACGAGTCATCATGGTTGACCTGTTGCCATGGTTGATCACTTAATCCTGTCTTTAGCGGTTGTGAAAGACGTACCTGGAACCTGATCAATCGCTCAACAGGATTCTCATGGACCCCAAGGATGGATGGACCCTTTCCCCCAAACTTCTTTAGGCCAGGCCCGTGGCCAGATAGCCTTGTGATTTGCCGAGGTGTCTTCCGCTCCGCCTTTCACATGACTTTCTGCTGCTGTACGATCCTTGCTTCCATTAAGAAGTGGCTGGTTGTGAGGTCTGGGCTCAGGACTTGGGGATTTCTCAAGCCATAGAGGACCTCAAATTGGACGCTTTATTGCTACAGATGGTTAATACAAAGGATGATTTGGGGGTACCCCTATTTTGAGAAACAAGCATTTTTACTGTTTTGTAGTTATGAAGTTGTCGATGGTTGGATGGATGCCATGAAGCTGAGATCAAATCATTTGGGATTGAGAGTGTGGGTGCAGTACATCTCTGGTAGTTCAGATAGAGATCCAGCACGCTGTTCATGGGACGAAGTGGTGATTTGTTGTTTTCTTGGACCTCAAATTCTCCATGCAACTCCATCGAAATTGGCAGAAATGCCTTGCAAATGCAGCAAGAACCGAAGCATGCTGCTGCTGCTGCTGCTGCTGGCGCTGTCCGGGTCGTCGTTGTCGTCGTTGGGGACGTCGTTGCTACTGATGTCATTGGGATTGTTGCTTCTTTTGCAGCCGCAGTAGCAGTAATTAGTAGACGAGGGAGTAGTGATAGATGGTCGTTTTCGGATACTGTTTGTCAGTCAGATTTCTGCTCCCTTCCAATACATGGCCTATGGGCACAGTCGGGAGTCACAGTTGGACTGGCAGTTGGGGACACCGGTGAATCAACCTGGTTTGCAGAGCTGCATCGGGATAAGCTGTGTCAGCTTCAGGCAAACATCCAAAGACATGGATAGATTAAGTATCCGAGACAACATGGATAATCCTGATTGACTGTAGCTCATGGATTTACGGACAATTTATCGATTTGGTTTGATTGGCACAATTCCTAGCACTCAGCCGCCCATCGAAGTGTCAGTCGCCAGGGCTGGATCCACAAGTGAACCAGTTGCCACTGGAAATTCTCTCCTGTCAGGTGGGATGGCCGGTACTCCATAGCTGGGAGAAAACCCATGGCTTTGATGGCCTGTAGGCTCGAAAACTGCGAGCAGATAGCTCGCAACAGCCCCAACCAATGGGTGCCAATGCCTTGATGGGTGTCATGACCTTGATGGGTGTCAATGCTCAACAACCCCAAAAAAGTTGGTTGGCTGACGGCTGACAACATGGCGACCGACCATGAGCTTGCGTGATGATTGTTGGTCGGAACAGGGGTGTTTGCATCAATGTGGATGAATGTATATTTTTGATAGGAGTATGGTAGATTCACCAACGTGGCAATGGAAACCACCCACATTTCTTGGCAAAAACCTGGTTCTCACATGCTTTCATCATCTCCATGTGGCTGAGTATCCATCTTCAATTGGAATCACCCAGATGATTAAACTTGCATCATTGAATCACTAGACACTGACCTTTGACTTTGGCTGCCCATGTTGCAAGGGATTGGAAACCTTCGAAAACCACGGAAAAACAGCGGTTCCCTTCCCGGGTAGCCCCATGGTGGTGCACCATGGGCCCAGGTTTGGCTGCTTCCGAGCGATGACCCGACGCTCACCGCCGAGCTGCTGGTGCCTGGGTGGGCCCTGTGGCGGCGTCGACAGATGCGAAGTGATCTCGTGTTTGCAAATGATTTTCACTGGTAGTGGATGCTAGTTGATGATGGTATTCATCCATGTTAATGATGCTAGTTGATGATGGTTGTCACTGATTTTTGATAGAGTTGTTATTGATGGTAGTTAATGATTTTCACTCTGAGATGATGGTAGTTGATGATGGTATTCATCCATGTTAATGATGCTAGTTGATGATGGCTGTCACTGATTTTTGATGGAGTTGTTATTGATGGCAGTTGATGATGGCTGCTCTGAGATGATGGTAGTTGATGATGGTATTCATCCATGTTAATGATGCTAGTTGATGATGGTTGTCACTGATTTTTGATAGAGTTGTTATTGATGGTAGTTGATGATGGTTTGCCACTGATTTTTGATGGTTGTTAATGATGCTAGTTGATGATGGTTGTCACTGATTTTTGATAGAGTTGTTATTGATGCTAGTTGATGATGGTTTGCCACTGATTTTTGATGGTTGTTAATGATGGTAGTTGAAGATGGCTGCTCTGCGATGATGGTAGTTGATGATGGTATTCATCCATGTTAATGATGCTAGTTGATGATGGTTGTCACTGATTTTTGATAGAGTTGCTATTGATGCTAGTTGATGATGGTTTGCCACTGATTTTTGATGGTTGTTAATGATGGTAGTTGATGATGGTTGCTCTGAGATGATGGTAGTTGATGATGGTATTCATCCATGTTACTGATGCTAGTTGATGATGGTTGTCACTGATTTTTGATAGAGTTGTTATTATTGATGGTAGTTGATGATGGTTTGCCACTGATTTTTGATGGTTGTTAATGATGGTAGTTGATGATGGTTGCTAGGAGATGGTGGTAGTTGATGATGGTATTCATCCATGTTAATGATGCTAGTTGATGATGGTTGCGAATGACGGTAGTTTCTGATGGTAGGCAAGTAATGGTGCAGATGGAAGTGTTGTGGATGGCTTGGAGAAGGCGATGCAGTTTGATATTTTCGTACAGGTGCACGAGAAAGGGCAAGTGGCCTTTCACAACCGTCGTATGCTGGCGTTGATGAAGTTTCAGTGGTTGATCGGGCCATGGTCTTGCCGTGTGACCCAGGCGCCCTAATGTATGGCCATATGGTGACAGAACCTCACTAAGAGTGCGAACTCCGAGCAGGTGAACCACCTTACATTGCAGCCGTTGTGTTTTGGCGAGCTGCCATGTGGAAGTTCCAGCAATGGATTTTGCAAACGGTGGTGCTGACGCTTAACTTGGACATGGGATGACACGTGTATATGTATCTCCATGGTTGATGTGGTGCAGTCGAAAACACACGGGGGACGGGTCGCGCGCCGCTAAGGGTGCCTGGTGGCTAATTTGCTGCTAATGATTGATACGGGCCATGAATGACTAGAGATATGGGGTTGATCTGCTGGTCAGTGATTGACCATATCTCTAGCTAGTGGGGATGATTAGCTGGTTAGACCAGAGATGTGCTGGTCATATTACATTATTGGTTGATTAGCTGGTTAGCTGATTAGTTGATTGACAATAAAGGATGGTAATCAGCACTTGAAGAGGGGACCAATCGTGGTGGGTCAAGCCACGAACCATCCAAAGGCGCTAGTACCCATCCTACAGTTCGGTCAATCGCTGGTACCATCAATCAGCCATTAATCAAACATAAATCAACCAGTAGAATTGGTTAATCATTGAATGGGATTATACAATTCATTGATCATTAATCAAGATTATCATACTTTATTATCATCAAGGATATATCATAGTAATTTGTCATGAATCATCAATAATCTACCAACCATTCTTCCACCTGTAGACAGCCATTCAATCAACTATCCAAAATTCCCCACTTGATCTTCAAGGTTTACACTGCCACCAATAATGCTGGCTGGAAAATCCACCATTCGTTTCAGGAAAACCCTTTGAAATCATCCATTTATGCAAGATTTTTCAGCCAGCCATGTTAGTTCACCAGAAGGTAGTGGATCAACTAGCCACTAATGATTTTTTGACTAGCCATTGATGATTTTCGTTGACCAACCCATTACCAACCATTGATTATGAATTATTATCCACTGATTATCATCCACCAATTCTTCTCCATTGATTGATCAACTAGCCGTTGGAACGACCATTGATTACTATTATCATCCATATATACTAATCATCATTAGTAGATTAACCATTGATGACTATTATCAGTTTTAAGATCGAACTTATTACTATATCCACTAACCACTGACTGACCATTGATTATCAGTGGCTGGCCAAGAATCCACTAATTATCATTCCATTGATCAACCATGATAACATCCACTAACCACTAACCATTATATTATCAATATTTATATCATACTAATCAGTCATTATAGTGCCACCATTGACTAACCATTGGATGATTAGATCCACTACCCACGTCGCGTCGCCCACCACGTGGGGATCCACTACACGTCGCGGGGCGGTGGCTCCCAGGCGCGCCTGGTGCCTTCGGAGGAACTGTTTCAGAGACCTGTCTTGGCGCCTCGGCCGTGGGGCGGGGTGTAGGGCTGGTTGGTGCTGATGATAGCTGGTGAAGGGCTGGTTGATAGTAGGGGATGATAAGTAGCAATTATAGGGAATATAAACCAACCATATGGCATATGGCTGTAGGTAGGGGATGATAACTAATAATAGGGAAACCATTGGTAGGGGATGAGAACTAACCAACAACAATGATAGCTGGTTTAGCTGGTGAATGGTTGATAGGGAACCATTAGATAATAGGGAAACCATTGGTGGGGGGGATTATAGTGGCTAATGATCGATGATTTATGGTAAACCAAGCTATTATGGTTAATAAAGCTGCTGGTGAAGGGTTGATATAGGAGCCATTATATGATAATAGGGAAGGCATTGGTAGGGAAAACATTGGTAGGGGATGATAACTAATAATAGGGAAACCATTGGTAGGGGATGAGAACTAACCAACCAATGATAGCTGGTTTAGCTGGTGAATGGTTGATAGGGAACCATTAGATAATAGGGAAACCATTGGTAGGGGGGGTTATAGTGGCTAATGATCGATGATTTATGGTAAACCAAGCTATTATGGTTAATAAAGTTGCTGGTGAAGGGTTGATATAGGAGCCATTGTATGATAATAGGGAAACCATCGGTAGGGAAACCATTGGTAGGGGATGAGAACTAATAATAGGGAAACCATTGGTAGGGGATGAGAACTAACCAACCAATGATGGCGAAACCATGAAATTTTATGGTTATATGGCATATGGCGGTGCTGATGATCATAGGGGGCTAATGATAGATGATTAATTAATGGTAAACCAACCTATTATGGTTAATAAAGCTGGGGATGATAATCAGCAATTAAAGGAAATATAAACCAACCATATGGCTATGGGTCAACATTAACCATGAACAATGGTGGTTATTAACCAAGCAATACTAGGGAAAACAATGGTTACGGTTACACCAGGATACCTAGGGGTACGGGGTTTTGACCCACAGCCTTATAGGTGCTGATGATTGATGGTTGGTTGGTTTATGTTATATAGCTGGTTGATATATGGCTGGTTGGTTGGCTTATGTTTGATGTAGTTGCTGATGATTGATAGTTTATGATGTCAGATGTTTGGCTAGTGAACCGTATTGATTGAAACATGGCTAGTGATTGACCAGGAAAGCATGATAATGAGCACTAGTGGATTCATCGTAATCATCAATCGTGTCTAGTGAACAGGATTGATTATTCTCAACATGACAAATAAGCAGTACTGATTTTTGGCTCATGGAAATGAACAGCAATGTATTGTTTTCGGCTCACGCATTTTTGCTCCATGGATCACGATGAATGAACATGTAATTAATCAACAGTAGTGATTAACGAGTGCCACTAGTTCATTCTTGACCACCATGAACCGACTACATTGACTAACACCATGAACTAACCATTGATACTTACCTGAACCATATTCACCAATGTAATTGACTATTGACTATCCAACTATATTGACTATCAACCACTATTATCCACCATAATCTACCTATTATTCACAATTATTAACCACTATCCACTGTTAACCAACCAGTTCAGTCACTAACCAACATAGCAACCCATTTTCGTCTGGCTGAACCACCAAGCGCTATCCCCTGGCAGGCAGCTTTGTTGCGTATCATGGAGTCCCAGCCTTCTTTGGCCCAGAGGCAGACCCGGGCACACCCAACACGGGTTGGTTGGGAAGGATTTGGAGCCAAGGGTATCCTTATAACCATGGTTTGATATGTTTTAATATGTTTTTTAAGGGATTATGGAGTGGTTAATGATAGGGGATAAGGTTTTATATGTGTTTTTTTTTTTTTTTTTTTCGGATTGTAGAGTGGTGAATCATAGGGGATCATAACCAACAACAAGACCAATATGATGGTTTCGCAAGTTACAGGTGGCACCCCCTAATCATCCAATATATCCGTTTATCGTACTAAACTATCAATTTTTGGGGATCCCTCTTTTGAGCAACCATCATATACCTCTTTAAAGGGGGAGGGACTTGGAACTACTAGGAGTGCGGTAATCAAATGGTGATGAATGAATGATATGCTTGATCTGAACATATGTCAACTGTTAGTTGTCAGTCTCTATTTTTCAGCATGCGTTTTTAAGCATTTTCAACCGCTAGTTGATCACCTGCACAAGGATGTCTCAAGTGATGATGTCCGGAATCCTTTAGGGATGACTTAACCATCAACAACCAAAATCCCCTTTACTAGCCATCAAGTAGAAGTATATAGACAATTCATTGACCATTAAGTATCACCCTCATTGTAATTTTATCATTTCTCAACCATGAAACGGCCATGAAGCAACCACCAATCAACCATGAATCAACCATTATTCAACCACTCAGCAACCATTAGGGCACCAGCCAGCAGGTTCATCAGCCATTCAAGAACCATTCATCATTGATCACGATGGTTATTCATGATTGATGATCAACCTTGATGATTGATTTCTTCACGTAAACTTGATTCACCATGATTGGTTCATCATTAATCAGCCATTAATCAACCCATTAATCAAGCCATTAATCAACCCACTAATCAACCATTCACCACCAACTATCAGCTCAACAATCCACCAATCAGCCACTAATCATCCATTCATCAACCACTAACCATCTATTTTTAAACAGTCACCACCACTAATCAACCACGAAACCAACCATTCCCCACCACCCTTAAGCCGTCACCTGGCCCCGCTCAATCCATTGCTGCGTTCGTCGAAGCGAAGGCTGCCGCGCTTCGGTACTGGAGGAGGCCTCGACAGTTGGATCCCCACGTGTCTTGCTAGCGGCAGCGGGAATGGGTTGAACCGAGCGATATTTTCGCTGGCTGGCTTGCAGCTATACTACTCTAGGTGTTCAATATATAGGGTACTATAGCTGCAAGCCATTTCAGGGTTGGCTATAGTACCCTAGGTGTTCAATATGGTTAGCTTCATTTACCACCTTCACCAACCATCACCAACCATCACCAACTAGCACCAACCATTACCTAGGCTGGAATTTGATTGATGATTCAAGCTCCTACTTAGGGTATCACTCACATCCCAGCAACTATTGGTTTCAAGCTGGCTTGCAGCTATACTACCAGCCATTGATAGTGCCATCGGATATGATATGATCTTACAGCTGTACTGAGGTTTTGAAGCTTTTTGGGAGATGATTGATAGATATTGATAGTTTGGTTGCTGGTGGATAGTAATAGTGGACAATAAGATAGTCAAATGGTTTCTAGAATGGTGAATAAATAGGTAAATATACGGTTTATAATGGTGAATGAAAACGTAATCATGGTCAATATCACGGTTAAAACGATTCACATCGGTTGTAATGATGGTTGGTCAACATTGGTGAGCATGGGTTAACAATGATTAAGAATGATGACTAGTGGCGAATAGCTAGTTGGTGATTAATTCATTGTTTTTGATTATGATTCATATGACGGATTATTGGTTCAATCATGGTGTATTACGGTCAATGCCGATTGACAATGGTCGACATTATCGTTAGTAAAGACGAACAGTGGTTGATAATGACTAGTATGGATGATAAATATTTTGTTGGATTTCGTGGCCATTGTTTGTTATGATTATTGCTCATAAACAGGACCTTTTGATTGCAAGATGATGGCAGAGTGTATTTGTTCATCGCCTAGGCATTGTTATCGGACACCAGAAAGTGAGCAAATGGGGTCGTCCCTAGCCATGGTGGTACCCCTTAATCTACAAATAAAGTCAATAAAGATCACTATTACTAGGAAAACCAACCAACACCATTCGTGGACACACCCATTTGGTTGGTGGTTGGTTTTAATTGTAGTTAACTGGCAATGTGTTATACTGGTTCAAAATGGTTGGAAGTGGTGAATAGTGGCTACTGGCTACTTGGTTGGTCTTATGATGATAGCCAGTAGCAGTATAATGATGATAAACCGAAGCATTATGATAACGTGACACTGAGCAAGCATTGATTGATCATTTACGCATCAATTAGTAATTAAGCCACAATGCTTGTTGCTGAACTAATTTGAAATCAAACATATCAATCATCATCCAGTAGTTGTATAAGTGGTAGAGATCAAGTAGATACCTCGGGTTCAACTAACTATCACTGTTGGTAGTAATGTGACCAATCAACAAGCAACACTTATACTTGGCTATAGCATTGATACTATAGTAAAACCAGGAGGGTTGTATTCTAACGCTACTGAGAGTATACACTGGTATTATAAACTGTATACATTAGCATCCTTCACTCATATGTTGTTGAACCATCATATTACCACTTGCTACAATTGATAATGCTGGTGTTCTTCATGACCAGCAGGTACACATGACACTGAGCCAAAAAACAGCAGGTGCGGCTTTGGAAGGACCGACCGTCTTGATGCTTTAATGGTTGGTTGGTTCTTGGCTCGGCTTGTCATTGTCGGTTGTTGTTGTTGTTGTTGTTGTTGGTGGTGGTGGTTGTTGTTGTTGTTGTTGCTGTTGTTGTTGTTGTTGTTATTTGTGTGGCTGTTGCTGTTGTTGTTGTAGTAGTAGTAGTAGTAGTAGTAGTTGTTGTTGTTGTTGTTCGGTTTTGTTCACCCACAATGATGCACTGGTAGAGCTGGATAACTACACCCATCAATGACTGCCATGACATCCAAGGCTTGTGTTGAGATTACTAAGGGGCTGTCCATACAGGGCTTGCGCACCAAAGTGACGGGAAATCATGGCTCATGAGCCATGGTTAAGAATACCTAGTTCTTGCTTATAATTAATGGCCAATATATGTTGAAATGGCCAAATACTTTGGTGCATAACCGCGTTGTATGTGCACAGAACTCGTTTGCTAAGAACATGGTTTGGCCTGTCAATAGGTGTGGTTTATCCTGCCAATAACAACTTCCGTTGTTATGTTGGAAAGTTCGGTCGGTACAGGAGGTATACCAGCATGCCATCCATTTTGAATAAATCAATCAATGCCGTTCCTGCTTTGATGATGATGATGATGATGATGATGATGATGATGGTGATGACGATGATGATGATGATGATGCTGGTGATGATGATGATGGTGATGACGATGATGATGATGATGCTGGTGATGATGATGATGATGCTGGTGATGATGATGATGATGATGATGGTGATGATGATGATGATGCTGATGCTGATGCTGATGCTGATGCTGATGATGGTGGTGTTGCTCAGTTTTGCAGTTGTTTCTTGTTTGTGGTTGCGGTTGCAGGCCAGCTTTGTTTGTTGTCTGCGTTGTTGTCGCTGTTGCTGTTGCTGGCAGCTTTTTGTTGTTGCTAGTTGTTCTTGTTGTTGTTTTTGATGACGGTATTCATTACCATTACATTGCTGCTGTTGCTAAGTACGTTGGCGATTGCAATGGTGATGATCATGTGTTCTCATTCTCTGAGCATAACCGGTGTTGTTAATGGGATGTCATCGTGGAAAAAGGAACATGTTTTGAAGGTAGATCGCAAGTTATTGATAAGGAAACTAGTGGTTGCATATTGTTCCAGCTCTATATGCCATCAAATATGGATGTTTCTTGAAATTTGGGTACCCCTAAATCATTTTTTATATTAGTCGTGTAGATTAGCAAGCCAACCATTTGGAGGGTTCCCCATGTTGTTAGAAACCCCCATATGATTTTTCAACCACATGATTTCAATAGGATTCCACCTGATGACTTGATGATGATTGATACTGATGGATTATTGTTGATTTTCGAAGAGATGATGATTAGGATTGTGTGGATAACTCTGACAGCTTTTGAGTGGCGGTAGCCAGTGGTGTTGATATTGGTTGGGCAAATGTAATCATGAAATTTTGTTCAGCCTGTCCAGTGAAATATTGGAAACAGAAGTAGTTACCAATAATTATGCCGGTATACATGGTATACTTGCATCATTGATCGAGTGAGTAAATAGTTTACAAACTCGTGTCGACATACATGCAGAGAGAAAAAGAGAGAGAGAGACAGAGAGAAAAGTGTGTGAGAGGGTGAGAAATGAACGACCATTTTGCTTGCTTCGAACGATGCAGGTCTTGTCCTCTATAGATATACCATCCACTTCGATTGATTCTGGTTGAATGTGGGTACCTGGGTGCTGAAAATGCCAAACCACCAACACCATCACCAACAGCAACAACAACAACAACAACAACAACAACAACAACAGCGTCAACAAACATGCACAACCATTGCTAGGTCCTTCAAGCGGAGAATCCAGGTGGGGTATGCCGCCTGCCAGTTACCTATCAATCATCGACTTAACAAAGTGAAGAGTGGGCCTCTTCATGCACGGCTTGCTACGTACAAAGGGCGCTACGATTCGACTCCAAACATGGCCGACGGCGCATGCTCATCCAAGCGTCAGATGTGAGGATCATCAACTAGCAGTTTCCGCTTGAAAGCGCGAAAATGACGACAGCCCGCCAAGCGGCAGGCTGAGGTCCATGGCGTTGGCTCGTTTCACTTGATTATTCGCTGGTTCCCCAACCCACTTGAGTATTCGCCGGTTCCCCAAAGCGATGAATCAGGATTGATTGATGGTTTTTTGGGTGCTTTGTCGGCTTCTTGATGCCTTGAAAAGGCCGCGGCAAATTTCAATTTTCATAATATGGTATAGCTTCTTGCTTCTCTTGAGCCTGGTCCTTTGGCACATATGCGAGTCCAGGCTTTTGCGGTTCGTCATGTCCTTGCTTGGTGCTGTTCAGGGCTTCAGATTCAACTATCACCCTCCAAGCCCCAAACCCGAAACCGAGGTTGCTTCACGGCTTGAAGGGCTTGCGGCAGGCCCGGTGGGGATGGATGGATTGCCTACATTTTTTCCCACTTATGGCAGCCTTACAAATTGTTGGCCCCGTCCATGTTTTCGATCAAGCTCTGACGCAGGCTTCAAAACATTGACCATAGACTAATAGAGTAGCATGGTTTGAAAATGCAGTTTATATGTGGAACCCAATGCGAGGGGGGTAGCGGGCTGGCCACCTGTTTCAAGCAGGCATGTTTGGAGATTGCAATGATGGCAACCCAATTGCACACATCCGGAACAAAACATGGCAATAGGCTCGCGAACTTGCATGAATGACTACCATGAACCAACTGTGCTGGCACAGGCATTGTTACATGTGGGCGAGAAAAATTGGGGCCACGGAATGTTTGCAGTTGGAACGCAAGGCAGGGCCTGCAATCCACAACCAGTTGATTTACCAACAACAAGTTCACATTAGCCCACGCATATCACTAGAGAGCAGGGGACTGTGGTAGTACACTTTTTTGTGGTGATTTACTCTGCTCCAGGTTTGCCTCAAAACCCCAAAATGTCATTGAAGTGAACTGAAATGTGAAGATTTATAGAAACATCATTAACTGTACCATGAAGTCACGGCAATGGAATTCAATTGATTGGTTTTACTATGTTGTAAAGCTTGCTATCTTTATCTAAGTGTCAGTTGACACATGCCGCTAAGCCAATATGCTTGTTTGTAACTGTAAGGAGGTAATATTGTTCTGAAATCATGGGAAAACATTTTGTGAATTTAAAGTGGTGTTTGCTCTTAATAATAAGATGTAGTAACTTAATATTTATAGGGTATTGCAATATTCTTTAGAATTGAAAATCATATGTAGTTCAAATTTTTAAAGACTTGCAAGATGTTTCTTGAAATATATATCTTCCTGTCTAGAATATAACATTACTTGTTGTTGTTTGTCTTATTCAAACCCAAAATAAGGAAAATATCAATGTAACCTGCAGCATATCGTCACAATAATCTTGGCAAACATGTATTGCAACCGATGCATAATTTAATTGTTGCTGCCTTTAATAGAACATGGTTGAATAGAGTGTGCTAGCAAAATATGCAATGTGTAAGTAGTGGACAGCGCTTATCCCAAGAGATATGCTATATATATAAATATCTATATATATATATTTTAAAGCAATTATTTTTGGTTGTTGCAATATAACTGAAATTATAAGATATGATTATTGTGCTTGTGAAATCCACAAGGCAATGTGTAATTGGTATTTAGTATTCCTGTCAGAAAAACCGATTATACTCCAAAACAAAGGTGTCAAGTATTTTGGGTAATGCAGCTATCATCCACTATGAATTGAGATGTGTTATTTCTTATGATATCAAAATTATTTTTCCTATCAGAATATATTATATCCAATTTAAAAGTTGTTCTGCAATAATAGTGTCAACACCATATTTTTTACTTACAGATGTTCGCCTCATTTGTTTCGAAAAAACTATTCCTGTAATATTAATGTTTAGCTTGCAATATATCAAAATAAGAATATAAGTCATCACTATTGAATTACTACAATTCAAAGAAACAAAAAAGATTGATAAAGAATACACAATATTTATATATATATATATAGATAAAAAGATATTTTAATGATATTTCGAATATATATATATATATACATATATACATTATAATTCAATAAATTCCCAAAACAATTCTTTAGACACAAATTGATCTCACTGATGTAATTTGGAGGATCTAGGAGGCAAATGGGGACAGAGGAGGGCAAAGGAAGAAAAAGTACAAAAAACCTCAAGAAAACAAAAAAAACAAAAAGACCAACCCCAGGTAGAGTGCCAGAGTGCCTGGGGCATAAGGTTGATATGTTTGTTGATTTTCCCGAGGCCTTTTTTGGTAGTTCAGAAAAGTAGCAAAAACCTCGAGAAAACCAAAAAAAACAAAAAAAAACAAAAAAAAACAAAAAAATCAAAAAAAACAAAAAAAACAAAAAAACAAAAAAAACAAAAAAACAAAAAAACCAAGACTATGGACCCAAGACCCTGTACTACCCATTGGCTTGGTCTTTTTGTTTTTTTTGTTTTTTTTTGTTTTTGTTTGTTCCCCACCTGTCAGGTGAGGGTTGTTAGATTTTATCAGAGTTGACCGCGCCTCCTCCTCCTCCTTCTCCTTCTCGTCCTTCTCCTCCTTCTCCTCCACGACCAAGCGCGACTAGTGGTTGCTGCCGGACCTCAACCACGATCATGTATGCCTGCTGGTGGCTGCTGGACCTGAACTACGACCATGCGCGGCCAGTGGTGGCTGCCGGACCTCAACCGCGACCATGCGCGGCCAGTGGTGGCTGCCGGACCTCAACCGCGACCATCTGCGGCCAGTGGTGGCTGCCGGACCTCAAAGATGTGAGAAAAGATCACAGAAAGATTGTCAAAAGATATGTCAGAAAGA
>VSDK01026905.1:919365-958415 GCA_009767595.1 Symbiodinium kawagutii
AATGTCAGAAGATATGTCAGAAGATATGTCAGAAAGAATGTCAAAAGATATGTCAGAGAGACTGTCAAAAGATATGTCAGAAAGAATGTCAGAGAGAATGTCAGAAGATATGTCAGAAAGAATGTCAGAGGAGATGTCAGAGAGAATGTCAGAAGATATGTCAGAAAGAATGTCAGAAAGAATGTTGACATGACAGACTTAAGGTCGGGGCTTTTTTTTGTTTTCTTTTCCATCTCAGGCGGACCGTGTCTGGGCAACATTGTTTTCCGGATGGCCGGGCAATCAGCCTGATTGAAGGGTCTTCACTGCAAGCACTGCACGTTTCTGCCGACTGACATGTTGATATGCTGTTTGACAGACTGACATGCACAATGACCTGCCAGGTGAAGCAAATGCTTTGGCTCAGGTGGTTCACTGCCATGTTTGGGCATGTTTAAGCAAACGTGTTGAGAGCTCTGGAGTGTACTTCACACTGCCAACTGACATGTTGATATGCTGTTTGACAGACTGACATGCACAATGACCTGCCAGGTGAAGCAAATGCTTTGGCTCAGGTGGTTCACTGCCATGTTTGGGCATGTTTAAGCAAACGTGTTGAGAGCTCTGGAGTGTACTTCACACTGCCAACTGACATGTTGATATGCTGTGTGACAGACTGACATGCATAATGACGTGCCAGGTGAAACCAATGATCGGCACAGCTAGTTGCATGTGTGCCGACTGACATGTTGATATGCAGACAAAAGTGCAGTCAACAAGCTGATTTGAAATGTCATGGTGGGGATCACTCGAAGTAAAGTATTTTTTTTTGTTTTTTTGGTTTTTGGTTTTTTGTTTTTTTTTGTTTTTTTTGTTTTTTTTGGTTTTCTTGGTTTTTTTGGTTTCTTTCAGATTGTAGTAGATTGGCAAAGGCCCACAAAGTTGTGGATACAGAAATATGAAATATCAATGATCAAATATGCACATGATCAATCATTTAATTAGCAACTATCGAAGTAAAATGCACAAAAAAGTGTACTACCGTGGTCCCTGGTTCTGTATCATAAGAAAATATACCAGATCCAATTTACATGTTCCATGCATCCCAATAGTTGCATATTTACCGTGCAAGAAACCAATACAAACAACACGCAAAATCAAGGTGAAATAGTTTCAAATCATGATGGGCAAACAATGAAACATTTTTCTGTGGAAAACAGAAATTACAAAATTGTTTTTTGATTGTGCCGTTTGATGAAAGCACCAAGGGATTGAGGTTTATCCGCGTCAATTTTCCACGGAAACATGCGCCAACCGTCCTCGTGCAGTATGATAACCAAGTTGAAACAACCCACGCAGTTGCATGAAATTGCGATTGATATTTATGTTTGTCAACTGTCATGTTGGCAGTGAAATGGTGATAATTCATCATTCAGTTGTTTGGGCATTCCAGAGCAAAACAGCATCAATCCATAATCAATCATAATTAGGATACCGTCCAATTTTGCATGTGAGTGAAATCTGAGTTTGCGTCGTGCCACTGCAAGCAAATGCCACGACGGCTTCATTGCGTCAAAGCACCCTTTGTGTGGAATCATTTGAGGCCTTTTGGTTCAAAAATCCAATACATGCAGATGTTTACTGATGAAAATGTGGTTTGTATGGTTGGCATGCATTTTTTAACGTGCATGTTCGATATGTAAATATGGCAAACATGGTTGAAAAAAAAACATGTTTCCCCATATTTTCAATTACTCTCCAACATTTCAAGACCATATCGCGGGATCACATTTAGGACCAACCATCGTCAAACAATTGTAAATTACTTTAATCATTGACATATTTTTTGTTTGCGTTTTAACTGCTAGAGAACCGCTGGCTGGTAACGAACATCAACCACCACTAATCAAACTCCTAAAATCATCCTGGAGTACATAAAATATTTTCAATGTTTAATGACCATTTCCCGATTGGGGATGGTCAATATTTTTGTACTCCAGGATGACTCGTTGGTTATGCAGTTTTCTGTTGAACCAAGTAGTATTGTTTGAGCCCTCTCCAGTTGGTACAGGAAACTATTTTTGATATCAATGGCAGCGATAGCCACCAGCTGGGAACACTTTTCAATCGTCGAATTTTGTTCGCCGCCAAGATTGAGCTGACTTACCAAAAAATGCGACCATTCCATAACCATCCACCACGGGTTGACTTGAACCAAATGTTTGGACAAATGGGAGGTCATCACACACAGTATTTATAGTTGATCTTGAAGATTGTTATTTGATTTTATCGCTTTAGTAGTTGGTTCATAATCATGTATTGTTAACAAACTACATATTCACAGCCAGAATATATTGTCACCATAATTTTGATGATATTGACGTTTCAATGGACAACTCATCAACCACGTGTTCCGCTGTTGAATACCTTTATCATCATCATTACCACTATCCTTGGAGCAATATTCCTTGGAGAACATATATATATATATCAATAGGTCAAATCAAGGAATCTACTCATAGGATCATCTTTGGATTGACCTACGAACATATCTTCTGACATGGTCATGGTAAATCCAAGTCATTGAAAACACGACTCTATACTATCCTTGGATAATCTTGACAAGTCATGTTTATAACTTACAACCCGCATGTAGATATCTCTACGCCAAATAGTCGTTTTCCAAACGTGAACTAATCTGAGTGAACATCCCCTGGCAAGTACCGCTCTGCACAGATGCAGTGAGCTAAACCCATCCACAACGACATCATCAAAAAACATTTGACCCATCATTAGACCATCAACTAACCATCATGAACCCATCAACTAACATCTGTTGTTTTTTCAGGAATCCCATCACGGTAAGACCAATGTCATGGGACCTATTATGGGTCAACTAACCATCCTCAAGCCATGCTTAAAGCCCATGTCATGACCCATCAACCCATCGGGGCCACCGGGGTGCCGCAGGAACTGCGTCTCGCAGCGAGTCCCCAGGGCCCCGTTGGTCCGCTGCCATCGGCTCCTTGACGCGCGAGAGTGCATCCGACGCCACGGATGGTGGTGGGTGGCCAAGGGCTTCAAAATGCTGGCTTTTCTGAGGGGTTTCTAGGAGGTTATGATAGGAATTCATACGGGATTTAAAAGGGATAATGGAGATATAATGGTGGTTTCTAGGGGATTTGTAGGGGATTATAAAGGGAATTTAGAAGGGATTATAATAGGGATTTATAGGTGATTTTTAAGGGATTATGATTGGGAATTATAGGGGATTTACACCGGATAATGGTGGTTTATGGGTTATAGGGGTTGATATTAGGGAACATTGGGGGATAACAACCACATAATGGTTAATCATGGTTCAAGATTTGGTGATGAATAGGGGATAATGGGGATTGAGAGAGGATTATAACCATGAATAATAGTGAATAATAGGGGCACATGACCAGCAACAAGTTTCTCAAAGGGGCTTATGATGGTTAATAGTAGGGATTAATAGGGGATACTGTAATCACCAACAATAATGGTGAAACAAGTATTATATGGGGGGGTTCTCAAGCCATTGGGAATCGCATAAAATGGTTGGTTAATTACTGTAAATGATTAATCAAGGATTGATGATTTGGGGTTTTCCATGGTTTTCCTATTTCGAGAGTCCCCCAAACAGTCAATTCATGGTAAATAACACAGGATCATCAATGAACAATGAACCAGGTCAATAATATGTCATCCCATAAGCAAATGTATTAATCACCAGGTTGTAATGATTTCTGATACATGGTAACTCCATCAATAATGGTTGATGATGACTACGGAGTTATTTCGGCGAGCTGGGTCGATAACAAACAATATGGTCAACAACGAAAGGTTAACGCCGGCTTCTCGTGCATCATTAGCAAATAACATCAATTTACCATCAAGCAAGTACTAATCCATCATTACTGATTATCCATAATTAACTAAACTATACGTTAAAGTGTTTAATCGATGTTAAGTCACCATTGCAAATCAATCGTTAGTGATTCAACATTGATGATACACCATATCAATTCAATACTGTTAACTAACAATTACAAAACTCACCAATTAAATCACTATGGTAATAGGCACTCATGTTTTATAATGCGACATGCTCAAATTTCATTGATTTACCTTAAACCCATAATAAAAACAAAATAGTAACCACTAATGAATTATTTCACCATAAACTATTTTCCCAACTTATGAAATTTGGTTCAATTTTAAATTATGATAAATGATTGATAAACTATTCAAGTTGGTCATCATGGTTATTCACCATGGTCATTATATAGTTATGATTATCTTTGTTAGTTTATCAATCATGAATAGAGGTAATTGAAAACCATTCTGAATAAACTAATCATACAAAATGAATCAACCATAATGAGTCAACCATAATCATAAACTAAACTAATGATTGATAAACTAATCATTTCTCTTAGGTAATTAATCATGAATAATCATAAACTAAACTAATTATTGATAAACTCGTCATGGTTAGATCTATGATGAATCAATGAATCAACTTAGTTTAGTTTATGAATCATCTATCAGATCAACTTTTAATTAATGAATCAACTTTTCCACTATCAGATCTCCCAGATCTCCCCTTTGCGAGGCCCTTTGGACCTTTGACGCTCGGTGCTGGGAATGAGCTACCCTTTGGGGTGCGGACTGGGGTGCGGACTGGGGGAGGGATGATAAGCTTTCAAGTGCTTCTGGTGAATTATACAAGTTATTAGTAGCATTATGGTGGTTCCGTTGAAGGCTAAGCCTACATATATTCTTCTACAAACAATTACTGAACCAAAATGGCTGAACCGTTCGCTGAAGAAGCAACGACGAGGATTGTTGTTGATAGTGACTATTGGACAATTATTTTTATATGGATATTGAAATCAGTATCATGAAGGTACAAGGATGCTTACTGCAAGGGTTTAATCTAGGCATTCAGATTTTTAATATGGTCAATTACTAGTATCGGGATCATTAAGCTATTGCCAATATACTTCACCAGTAACTATCATCAACTACTACAACCTAATCCAGACCAGTATCAAGCATTTTTGAATCATTTATAAATAAATAAATATACATATATATATATATACCACCGTTTTCCTTCACTAGCAGATAAGGCTGTGGGTCAAGGGCCTGTGTTCCAGTGTACCCCCGGCTGTTCAGATAATAGATACTGAGTTGTTCGGATGTGAGCATCATCTACCGATTTGTTGGATAGTTCGTGGCTTGGCCCATAGCCATAAAAAGACGGTAAAAGCTTACTATCGGGATGGTATTTTGAAGCGGAATCATTGTTGTGAAGCCAACAGTTGTAGAGACATATCTTACTATACCCTCGGTTTCAGGCCTGTAGTTGATCATCCATAGCATGCAAAACCATGCAGCCACGATTAACACTGTGTCAACTAGTAATGCCCAGAACGAAGCAACATGATTCCAGATGTCAGATAGAACACGAATCTTGACAGTCAAAAGCAACAATGACTATCCCTTATGAACCGCCACCTTTACCAATCGCTTTCAAACAGCCTTCAAATGTTTGCACAGCCAATGTCAAACAATCATTACAAACCATGAGTAACTTTATACATTTGGCGACCTTCAACATCAAAATACTACGTTGACCAAACACTAACAACATTCGACCAATCATAGATCGTAGTCTCACCAATAATTGACCAGTCATTTAGCAAACAGTCCGAGCCATGGTTAATCACTCATCATATTGAATACCCCCATTTTGTGGTATGTAGCGATGGTTATTTTCAAGACATTCCAACGAGCAATGAATCGACATATCCACGATTTCGCAATTACCGAGTAATCGTGGTTGAATGGCTGACGGAGCAAACACAATTAATTACCTCTAGAACCCATTGCAAAGCATCACACGCATCATCAAACATAATTGTTGACGAATCATCAATTTGTCAATATTCATCATCACATGCCATCATTCACTAGCCATTGTGATATGTAAGCATCAGTCACCTTTTGCCAAAGTCCATCATTATTGATTGTACCTTTCTTATGTAATTGCCATCAGTGACTAATCGAAGGAAGTTTAGAAGTCTAACTTCCGACAATATGGACAACTCAGCTAGGGTAGATCGCCTATGCAGATGCGAGAAAGAAGAGATGTGAGAAAGATGAGAGTGCGAGTGCGCCAAAATGTTCGGAAAGTCGCGAAATGCTGTGTTTTGCAAGGTTTTGTGCACCATGAGGGTCCAGAAGGGTACCTCGCTAAAGCGGCGGGTGCGGACCACTGTGGCGGAAGGTGTGTGCAAAAATCGTTAAAAAACTTAGGCGCGAAGCACATTTGGAAGTCAAAATCGTAAAAACATGTCAGGTCCGGAGCACTTTTGCCACATGCAACTGGCAAAATCGTTCAAAAACCTAGGCGCGAAGGACATTTGGAAGTCAAAATCGTAAAAACACTGCATGCTCGGAGCACTTTTAGAGGATTCCGCGTTCAAAATCGTTAAAAAACCTAGGCGCCGAGCACATTTGGAAGTCAAAATCGTAAAAACACTACATGCTCGGAGCACTTTTGATGACTCATGATTCTCAAAACTGGTACGCTGCCTGCGCGCGAAGCAAATTTTTAAGATAAAATCTTGTACCAAAATAAAAACTGCAATTTTACTAGCGTTTCGGGCCACTTTTCGGAGATGTCATATGATCATGAAAATTGGCACGCCGCCTGCGCGCGAAGCACATTCTCACGTCCGAAGTCGCAAAAACTCGTGGTTTTTAACAAGTTTTGAAAGTTGCATGTCCGAAAAAGTGCACGCGGCCAGGGCGAGAAACACATTTTGAAGCAAATGTGTCAAAACACAGCACGTTTTGACACTTTTTGAACACAGGAGACAAAAGTAGGAAAACACTTGCGTTTCGCGTCACTTTTCGTGATTTATGTGGCCAAAATGTGCACAACGCTTGCGCGCCAAGCACATTTGCAGGTCAAAAGTAGCAAAACACTTGATGATCGGAACACCTTTGCAAGGTCCAATTATCAAAAGTGGCCAAACACCTAGATGCAAAACACTTCATGATCGAAGCACATTTGGAAGGTAAATGAATAGATAGACGAAAGATGGCTAGACAAAGAGGTAGCCAGATAGATCGACAAGTCGATAGTCAGATCGATGGGTGGCTAGATGGATAGTCAGATACATAGATGCATCGATGGATGAATAGATGGATAGATAGATGGATAGGTAGATAGATAGATAGATAGATAGAATAGCTAGAATAGATAGATGGAATAGACAGACAATTGGATAGCCAGATTCAGATGGCTAGATGGGTCGATAAATAGACAGATAGGTAGACGAAACGAGAGTCAGATAGAAAAGTAGATAGATAGTCAGGTAGATAGACAGAAAGATAGACAGATGGACACATAGATGATCAGACAAATAATTCGGTAGATAGATAGACAGATAGATAGATAGGCAGATAGATAAATAGATAGATGGACAGGTAGATAGATAGATACATAGACAGAAAGATGACGAGATAGATAGTGAGGTAGATAGAAAGACAAGTACATAGGCAGATAGATAAACGAATAGATCATCAGATAGATAGATAGATAGACAGTCAGACAGACAGAAAGAAAACTGATCCACTGATAGAAAGATAGCTAGACAGATAGGCTGCCAGTCAAGTGGCCAGATCGATGCTCACATTGGTAGGAAGTCAGGCCCAAGTGATGTTCAGTTCTCGGATCCCTCGGACAATCAATCGTCGCAACCACAACTGCACACTCCTATAGTGCTCCTATCTTGGAAACTTCCGCCACCGCCTTGTGCGGTACTACTGGTATGAACTAAGAACGCATTTTAACCACCAGTCACATGGTGGGATTTTCAAAACGGGGGGACCCCCAAGTCATCCAACGTTAATCATTTACAAACTTAAACCAACCGTGTTTGGGGATTCCGTATCTTAAGAACCCTCCCCATAGATAACTGGTTGCTGGTTTGATTCAAATTTTGCTTATTATCTCTAGTAATCATTAACAAATGGTTAGTTGACAAGCAGATGTTTCACCACAGGGTGGTTCAAGCACCGACGAGACCATAACCAATATAGTTTAGTTACCTATGTTATATTTGTTTTTGAACCAATATTATACTTAACAACCCATATTGACCAATGTGGGTTAACCCATATTGACCAGCACATGAACCACCTATGACCAACACAAACCACCAGTCGCCTGTACCCACCCTTGACCACCAAGCGCTGCCGGCTGAGGAACGCAGCGGTGACACTTGGCGCTTGGCAGACACCGAAGACACCGTTGCAGAAGTTCCTTCGCCAAAGGAGCTCCAACTGGTTGTTGTTACCGTTGAGTGGCCATCATCATGGAAGCGATGGGGGACAACATGGTAGAAATTAGCAATGGAATCAAAGTGGGATCCATCATCATGGGGCCATACTATAGTAATGGAATATTATAGTAATCACATCAAAATTAGCTATATTATAGTAATGGAATCCATCATCATCATGGGCCCCATTAAATGGGGAATATCTTCTGGTAAACTAAGCTGGCAATGGAAAATCCATGACTTATGGCTGATTTCTCAGGGGTTTCTTGTTTTTTTAATGGGTTTTAGGATCATATAGGGAAAAACATCAACAAAATGGTCAATTCATAGTGCATGATAATCGTAGGGGACAACAAGCAACAACTATGCTTGAATAGGAGAATATAACCAACAATGATAGGGAAGAATCACCAACAATATACAATGGATAAACAACGACCAGTATATATGGAATTTGTCCAGTTCGCCATGACGGTACCTGCAATCAGCATCCTTAGTAATAGCCATTGTGGCCGTAAGAAAATTCAATGGACAACTTGTAGTTCCCCACCTGTCAGGTGAGGGTTGTTAGATTTTATCTGAGCTGACTTCTCCTCCTCCTTCTCCTCCTTCTCCTCCTTCTCCTCCTTCTCCTCCTTCTCCTCCTTCTCCTCCTTCTCCTCCTTCTCCTCCTTCTCCTCCTTCTCCTCCTTCTCCTCCTTCTCCTCTGTCAGAAGAGATGTCAGAAAGAATGTCAGAGAGAATGTCAGAAGATATGTCAGAAAGAATGTCAGAAGAGATGTCAGAAGATATGTCAGAAAGAATGTCAAAAGAAATGTCAGAAAGAATGTCAGAGAGAATGGCAAAAGATATGTCAGAAAGAATGTCAGAAGATATGTCAGAAAGAATGTCAAAAGAAATGTCAGAAAGAATGTCAGAGAGAATGGCAAAAGATATGTCAGAAAGAATGTCAGAAGATATGTCAGAAAGAATGTCAAAAGATATGCCAGAAAGAATGTCAGAGAGAATGTCAGAAGATATGTCAGAAGACATGTCAGAGAGAATGTCAAAAGATTTGCCAGAAAGAATGTCAGAGAGAATGTCAGAGAGAATGTCAGAAGATATGTCAGAAAGAATGTCAGAGAGAATGTCAGAAGATATGCCAGAAGACATGTCAGAAGACATGTCAGAAGAGATGTCAGAGAGAATGTCAAAAGATATGCCAGAAAGAATGTCAGAAGATATGTCAGAAAGAATGTCAGAAGAGATGTCAGAAAGAATGTCAGAAAGAATGTCCGAGTAGAAAGTTGTCAGAAAGAACGTCAGAAGATGTGCCAGAAAGGATGTCAGAAAGAATGTCAAAAGGTATGCCAGAAGGAATGACAGAAGATTTGCCAGAAAGAATGTCAGAAGGTATGCCGGAGAGAATGTCAGACAAAAGTGGAGTCAACAAGCGGTGATGACATGACATGGTGGGGATCACTCGAAGTAAAGTAATTTTTTGAGGCACACTACTTTTGAACAAGCACATATGAATGATTATAATGAACACCACTGGTGATGAATCATTGAGTTGTATCTGGGTTGCTACAGTAGGTGGATGATCAACGATGAATGATCGATCCTTAGTATCATCAACCATTATCAACATTCATGGTAGATCAGTATCAATAAGCCACCACCAGTTTAACATACTGGTGATTTCATGGTATGAATAATCGTGTAGTTGGATTGTCAACCATTCACTGGCTGGTGGTTTTGAACATTTCTTATTTTCCCCAGTAATTGTTAACAAATGGTTGGTTGACAAACATATTTTTCATAGGAGTTGAAACCTCCAACCAGTTCATGATAGATCGTTTCACCTCGAATAGCTGTTGATTTCCCATACGCCGGGAGTTTCTATCTCCCATGATCTGCCCCACATCATCACAACCGCTCACCAACCATTGGCTCGCCGGCATTACACATGATTAGCCATGTTAAAGCACCATGATGGTATCATTTGGCCAGTGGTTTTTTGTTTTTCTTTAAACCTAGTCGAAGGAAGTTTAGAAGTCTAACTTCCGACAATATGGACAACTCAGCTAGGGTAGATCGCCTATGCAGATGTGAGAAAGAAGAGATGTGAGAAAGATGAGAGCGCGAGCGCGCCAAAATGTTAGGAAAGTCGCGAAATGCTGTGTTTTGCAAAGTTTTGTGCATCATGAGGGTCCAGAAGGGTACCTCGCTAAAGCGGCGGGTGCGGACCACTGCGGCGGAAGGTGTGTGCAAAAATCGTGAAAAAACCTAGGCGCGAAGCACATTTGGAAGTCAAAATCGTAAAAACATGTCAGCTCCGGAGCATTTTTGCCACATGCAACTTGCAAAATCGTTCAAAAACCTAGGCGCGAAGGACATTTGGAAGTCAAAATCGTAAAAACACTGCATGCTCGGAGCACTTTTAGAGGATTCCACGTTCAAAATCGTTAAAAAACCTAGGCGCCGAGCACATTTGGAAGTCAAAATCGCAAAAACACTACATGCTCGGAGCACTTTTGATGACTCATGATTCTCAAAACTGGCTCGCTGCCTGCGCGCGAAGCAAATTTTTAAGATAAAATCTTGTACCAAAATAAAAACTGCAATTTTACTAGCGTTTCGGGCCACTTTTCGGAGATGTCATATGATCATGAAAATTGGCACGCCGCCTGCGCGCGAAGCACATTCTCACGTCCGAAGTCGCAAAAACTCGTGGTTTTTAACAAGTTTTGAAAGTTGCATGTCCGAAAAAGTGCACGCGGCCAGGGCGAGAAGCACATTTTGAAGCAAATGTGTCAAAACACAGCACGTTTTGACACTTTTTGAACACAGGAGACAAAAGTAGGAAAACACTTGCGTTTCGCGTCACTTTTCGTGATTTATGTGGCCAAAATGTGCACAACGCTTGCGCGCCAAGCACATTTGCAGGTCAAAAGTAGCAAAACACTTGATGATCGGAACACCTTTGCAAGGTCCAATTATCAAAAGTGGCCAAACACCTAGATGCAAAACACTTCATGATCGAAGCACATTTGGAAGGTAAATGAATAGATAGACGAAAGATGGCTAGACAAAGAGGTAGCCAGATAGATCGACAAGTCGATAGTCAGATCGATGGGTGGCTAGATGGATAGTCAGATACATAGATGCATCGATGGATGAATAGATGGATAGATAGATGGATAGATAGATAGATAGATAGAATAGATAGATGGAATAGACAGACAACTGGATAGCCAGATTCAGATGGCTAGATGGGTCGATAGATAGACAGATAGGTAGACGAAACGAGAGTCAGATAGATAAGTAGATAGATAGTCAGGTAGAAAGACAGAAAGATAGACAGATGGACACATAGATGATCAGACAAATAATTCGGTAGATAGATAGACAGATAGATAGATAGGCAGATAGATAAATAGATAGATGGACAGGTAGATAGATAGATACATAGACAGAAAGATGACGAGATAGATAGTGAGGTAGATAGAAAGACAAGTACATAGGCAGATAGATAAACGAATAGATCATCAGATAGATAGATAGATAGACAGTCAGACAGACAGAAAGAAAACTGATCCACTGATAGAAAGATAGCTAGACAGATAGGCTGCCAGTCAAGTGGCCAGATCGATGCTCACATTGGTAGGAAGTCAGGCCCAAGTGATGTTCAGTTCTCGGATCCCTCGGACAATCAATCGTCGCAACCACAACTGCACACTCCTATAGTGCTCCTATCTTGGAAACTTCCGCCACCGCCTTGTGCGGTACTACTGGTATGAACAAATGGTTGGTTGGGTTGTTTGACCAATATTTTTCATAGGGGTGAAACCAACAACTAGTGAAATCAACCAATTTGGTTTACAGGAAAAGTGCTCTTGTCGGAAACCACCATGTTGATCATGGTGCCCATAAACCCCACTTTCCAGGCTTTCCTTCACCAAAACCTATGGCCAAACCCTCCAAAGTTTTGGAGAGAATCAACCCTGGTTGGTGGTTTGATTGACATTTTGCTTATTTCCCCCAATAATCCTAAACATTTGGTTGGTTGAAAAATATTTTTTTCATGTGTGACCCGACTTGGTAGATGCTTACCTGGCCGAATTCCATTCCACCAGAGGATCGTTCACCAAAGGGTCTCCTCTGTTCATGGTCTATGGTCACCACTAGCTGTTGAGCAGTTGGGTTCTGAGCATGTCGAAAGATCCCAGAATGCGGGATGTCACTTGTTACACGTTATGCTGAGAGGTGATTGTTTGTTAATTAGCATGCCCAAAAAATGGCACCCCCAAAACTGGTGGTTTCCTTATTGATCGTAATTATTGGCTGGTTATTGTACTAGGTGCCACCACATTGGACAACCCCATTTGCTCACTTTCTATTGGCCAAAAAGCAATCATTAACAGGCAATTAACAGGATTTATCATGTGTTTATTCACAGGTCCAGTGAATCAGCAACAAGGATAGAACAACATTTTCCACCAGCAAAAATAAGCAGCAACAATAATTAATAACAACAAAGATAACCACAATAACTTGAAACCAAAAACAATAAAAAAATGATTAGCAACAACAACCAACAACAACGCGCCGATTCGGCGTCGGCGCGCGGCTGTCATGAATGAAGCAGCTATGGGTGTGGGCCCTTCTCTTCTCAACATGTTCTTTTTAAATTTTCTTCTTGGAGTTTCGATCATGAATGGTATATTCGATGTTGTCATCATGGAGCTGCGAAATCTTTACTGCCACAGCCACTCGCTGTCTTTATCTATGCTCATGTAATGAACCCACAGACACCCGACACGTAGCGAACAATGCATGAAGCAAGCGCAACGGATGTTAACATGCCCCCCACCCCACCCCACCCCACCCGAGCATTCCCACGGTGTGCACGTCGTACCGCAATGTCAAGCAGCGTGAACAGCGAACGCACATGCAACGAACGTGAAGAACCCACAGACACCCGACACATACACCCGTACAGCGAGAAAAAAAACAAACAAGTCACGCGCGCGAAATGCTGCTCTCACCAACAAAAAACACACATGACCTCGCCGTGCCCCTGTCATTCGCGCAGACCTGCGCGCGGGCCCTGAGCCAATCGGAAGGAACAACAAAGACAATAACCAGCAGCAACAACAACAACAACAACAACAGGTTGTCATTTTTCTTGTTGGTGTTGATGAAGCTGTGTCCACGGGGACCGTGAATGACAACGATTCGTGAATGACAACGCTCAGTTAATAACAACGGTCAGTTCATGACAGCGGTTAGTCAACGACAGTAGTTTTTAGATCGATTATGGTTATGTACATGGAGACGAAATTCCATGTTGAATAATCTGAATGATGAGAACACGCATGGTGCCTCGTCCAACAGGGACTACCATCACCGAGTTGGAGCTGACGAGTGAGAGCTGAAACCCATTTCATCACATTGACCACGAGAAAGGAGGAAAACACCGTTCTCCCTCGCAGGGTTGACCTGGATTTGCCAACAAATTCAGCATCATGCACCGCCATTTTGTCGCAATAGCACGTGTTCGGGCGAGGGCAAGTACTCTTTTGCTGGCATTGCTGCTGAGAACACGTGGTTCTGAGGTTTTTGCTGCTGCTGCTGATGCCAATCGCACAGCCCTTGCTTTAAATGTGGCGAGTTCGGCTGTAGACTATCCAGCGCCCAGGTCAAAAGTGGCGATGGTTCCATTATTCTGAATCTGAGGGGCTGGACTCTGGCTCAACCAGCTCCGAGGTTTTGAAGGTTAAGTTGCGGCTAGCAGCCGCTCGCCGGCGACAACACAGATGTCAGATAAAAACGCTTGAATTTCGTCGCTTGTGTAGCAGGAAGCATCATGGCGTGTAAGAGAAATAGGCCCTCCTCGCTGTGGTATTTTGCAGCCTAAACGTGAAATGTGGGGCGCATGGGTTGGCAGCTTACCCGTTTCAAATGGCACATGGCTTTGCCTTCGTTGCTTTGGTTGAACATGTGTCATGAACTTTGCAGGCTACCACAAAATAAATGTTGACGCGATAAGCTGTTCACTCACAGATATGACCAGCTTAAAAGAACATGTTTTTCGGGAACATGTTTTAAGAACAGCCATTTGGTTGTCAAAGGCTGTGTTTCTTCAAATTCAAGGTGATTTTTTTTTTCTTAGCTAAATGTTGCATCGGGTTTTCTCAAGCGTTTCCTTTGCCAATCCTAGGTAGCCTGGGCGCAGAGCAGACCCGCTCAGCACATCTCACCGCGTAAATCGAGAAGCGTCGCCACCAGGAACAGGATCTGGCGGGCAACGGCAAATCGTTGAGCAACGGGCGGCTACTGGAAGTGGTGAGAGCTATGGGTGCCTTGTGCAGTTTTAGACGTGGCAAGCTGGGTCGGCGTGCCGCTATTGAATGGCAGCGGTTAATGGCTGACGCCGATGGTGGGTCAATGGCAAGTCAAAGGCTGATCCACCCAAAATTTAACCATGAGTTGTGGGTGATTTATACAATGAAACATGGGTGGCTCATGAACATGGATTTTCATTGACTGCTGATGATGGCATGATGATCATCATCATGTTTTTCAACCCCGATGTCCAACGTTTTTGTCGTGAATCGCTACCAATAATTTCAAGGTTTTGTTGTGTGATGGAAACATTGAGACGCTGCAAGTTGGTGCCAAATGATTTTCCGAATGTGTTTGTGCAATTGGGAAACCAAAAAAACGCATGGCAAAGGTTGAATGTGTTGTTTGCATATTTATATATATATATATATCATGAAACGAGGTTTGAATGTGTTCCAAATAGCGAAATGACATGCAAATACTGCAGTCATATGTAGTGATTATGGGTGTGTATTTGGAATTTGGGCTACTCGGGTGTGGGTGCAGCCCATTTCATCCTGCGTTTGTCGGTTTGCTGGGTGGGTGGTTTTCAACCGCTGGAATGTTTGAGCACTTCAGGACACTAAATGGCAATCGCGTTGACTACCTCGGCGCTGGTTGCATCATGGCCGGTTTCTCTTCTTTGCAATTCTTGCATTTCCGCTTAATGCCTGTTGGTTGATGACTGTGTTCATGGTGTATTTTCCCTTCCGGGATCGTCCATCGATATCCGTGAATTTTGTTAACGGTAACCACTCACAATCCTTCATTGTGTTTCATCATGATGCGCTAGACAAGTGCCCACCAATCTACCCTCACCATCATCGAAACCATCATGGACATGATTAATTAACCATCCATAACCATCCAAAATCACCCATCAATCATCCGTCATGAATAATTTGCGGGTCAAAACATGTCAAAACCCCAAAAACCCCTAGTTCCCCTATCATTATCCATTTGTTCCCATTATTGTTGGTGAACCTATCCCCCATTGTTGATAAGTGATTCCCTGACTATTGTTTCCCCATAATTTGCTTGGTTACTATCCCCCACTACTATTGTTGGCTGGTTTGTGTTTGATAAGGTTTAGTATCTCACCAGGGTTGATCCTCATCCACTATTCCCCATAATTTGGTTGTTTTCCCATTTTGCTTGGTTACTATCCCCCCTTATTGGTTCTGGTTACTATGACCCCACTACTATTGTTGGTTCATAAAATGACCCCATTTGCCACATCATTTCGCCACACGACCTGCACCAGGTGCCTTTGGAGATCGACGTTTGGTGTCGGAGACCTGGGACTTTGATTGCAGGAGCACCATTGTCCAGCAACGGCTCCTCCAGCCGTCCCTCTTGGGGGGTTGGCGTCCCTCTTGGGGGTTGCTGGTGGGTGATTTGTGGGTGATTTGTGGGTGATTTGTGGCTGATTTCCCATGGTTTTCCATGATTTTCCCTGGTAATTCTGAAGAAATGGAGTTGGTGGACCAGATTTGACAAGCAAAGTTATCATAGGGGTGGTTCAACCACTTATAAGGTTGGGTGTTCGATGGGGTCCGTTCGCCATGGTGGTTTCCCCAAGTTACAGCTGTGCTTTCCCTATCAGTTGGATGAACAGCTGGATTGTTAGTAGACATGGACGAAGCCATGGGTGATTGCTGGGTAATGGTGGTGATAGGAGAGCCTAAATGAGGGAAAAATGTCGAATCATGGGTACCATTTACCTCGTTTTTGATGATTCACAGCTATTGAGCTTGTTAAGGGTGATTTATTCAAATGGATCTACCAGTACTGGCTGGTGGTTTGGAGGGAGATCATTCTATTGGGAGGTGCCAAACCAAATGGTAGATTACTTCTCTTGCGCAGCAAAAACGGTGAGGGATCCTTGTCGTCTCCACGTTGTGGTTTTCATCGTGTGGTGTCAACATTTGTTCCACCGTTCCATGTCAAAACACAATCAAAGTCAATTGATGTTCATCAAATATTGCTTTGTTATATTATATTTGCACATTTCGAAGAGTTACTTGCTGCGATAAAAAGGGAAGCTCAAACCCTTGCATGTGATTGTCAAGAGGTGCGCTCACACAGCTGCTTTTATGTGTACTCTATGGCTAACTGACCTTAGCTGATGGTTAATTGATGGCTAATCTGGTTGGTGGTTTGATTGACCTTTTTTCCCTGGTAATATTAGATAAACAGATGGATGGTTGACAAATATCTTTCGTAGGGGTGGTTCAACCACCAACCAGTTGATTGATGCATAATTGCATATTTGATGATGCTAACAGTCAATGATGGCTAAAACAGATTAATACAGAACGTCAACTGACTTTGTGAAACTCTAACTATCATGGCTTTGGAGAGTAATTCTGCATTATAAGAGTACTAGTCAACCAACTTATTCTGGTGAACCAATATAGAACCTCGCTATAGAAAGAAATCTTCATGGCTTTGGAGAGGTGGGCTGCATGAACGCCTGTAGTCGGCTGCTTTCCGCATTGGCCAAGCTTCCGGAAACGGTCACATTGCCCAAGCTGTACGAACGGTTCTGGCTGGCGGTCGGCCAAGATTTCCGGTAGGAAAACCTATGTTATTGGACTGTTTCTTAACTCATGGGGGTACCCCACTTATTATCCAATCGATAAACCGTTTATAGTATTTCCCGACGATATTCGAAATATTTTTCATAGAGGTTGAAATCACCGACCTGTTTCTGTAGCTGAATACTTTGCTGCATTATCACCGAAGCTCTTGCTCAACACGGCAAATTTTCTAAACCTCAGCTATTTCTGCCGTAAACTGAGCTGGTTGTGTGGAAAACCCACCATAGAAATAGCTGGTTTACTTTTAAGATATGGTATGTTTCGGCTTTCAGATCAGTTTACGAGGGCCTTGAGCAGTTCTATATGCCATTATTGACCGCCAACATGCTTGAGCCCCCATCATGACCACTGGCAACCATCACTATTGGAGAATAGATTAGATCCCTGTCATGATTAGTCAATCATTGCTCAATATGTCATGATTTACCCTGACCTGTATGAATTGTACCATTGTAAACCAGTCTCAGGAATGGATCGCACAACCCTAGTTATGACCAAAGTGAGGTAACTTGTTAGTATGAGGTTGTAGCCATCATGAACCATTATCAGCAACCATTATCAACCAGTCGCCATGCTAACCATTGTACCTGAGTTCACTGCCAAAGCCTTGCTGCTGTGTCATGAGCCGAATGAGGTAACACAGGAACTTTGAAGAATGACTCCTTGTGTGTTGAATGGTATGAATTATGGGCTATTGTTATTACTCATGAGTTAAATACTGTACCTGTTTTTATGCTCAACTATGTTAACCATTCAGACGATTGATTAGACTCAATCAACCAGGCTTGACCAAAGTAGTTACCAACAGCTGGTTGATAAATCATATCAACCATATAGACCATATTTTCCGTACAGTTTTTAATGATGTTGATGTACCAATCATTTCAATGGTCATTTTTTGGCTGATTGCTTTCCCGAGTACTGGAGGGTGTGCCAACCCCACGAACTGCCACGGGTGAAGCAAGCATAGAGTAAACAGTGAGGGGTACTGGGTACCATCATCTATCAATGGTTAATAATGGTAAATAATGCTCAATCACGTTTAAACCCCACTAGAAGTTGGTTAATAATGGTTAATGGCTATCCATCATTGATAATGGGCTCCCTAGAAGTTGGTTAATACTGGTTGAACAAAAACTAACAATGGATGCCTTTGTCATCATGGCATGGTGACGATTTACCACCCATTAGAATGCTAAATGGCTAGACCAACATCAGATATAGCCAACATCAGCTAAATGGTTGATACTTCAATAGTTTGTACCAGAATGGTTAATAGTTTATTGAGTAAGACTTGCCGTTGAACTACAGTTGTACCTGCTGAAACTACCACCTGGAAAAACCAAAGATGCCAACGTTTGGAACCCACAGAATGCGCAAGCGCAGGTTTTTTTGGGATCCTGAAAGTGTTGATGATTTTCACTTGCCCGGTTTTCCAGTCGCTGGAAGTGTTCAAAGTTTCTTGTCGTTTCCTGTTTTTTGCGAGCTTTCCATCCATTTGATGATAATTTTCTCACCCCTTTCCAAGTTAAGTGAAAGCTTGAGGATCCCAGAAGTTTGTCATGGCGAGGGTAGCTGGGCCGATGCCACACCACCCCGAAGCTAGAGGATCCCAGAAATCTACTTGGGTTCCCTTGCCTGGCAAGCTTTCAATCTTCTTCGTTGGCTGTGGCCAGGTGAGCAAATTCAGGCTTGTTTTTAGAAAGCTGATATGATTGATATACTCTGACCTTTGCAGGCGAACACATGGATACATGGTTTGCATTGTATTCTTAAAAGTTGGTGAGCCAAAAACCCAATGCCCCATGCAGGGCTGATAAGGACAAAGACCCGGTCAGCAAAATGTATCACGGACGCTGGGATCGCCAAGTCAGATGACAAGTCTCGCATTGCCGCATTGCAAGAGTCTATGCTTGGAATGCTATGCAGCAGGGGCCAAGGAATCAGCGCGCTCGTTCCTTTAACTCACGTAGAGCCAGTTGGCGCCACAGCCACTTTGCCCGACGCGCGCAGCTTTTGTGCCCCCAAGAACGCCCCCCAGGAAATTGTAGGCCACAAAAAAGGGACCTAGGATTTCAGGGGCCGGGGCGCGGCAGAGCCTTGACGCAGGAGACGGTCCTTGCGCGCCGAGAAAGCAGCCACAGGACTTGCTTTTCAAGTTTTTCCAAGCAATTATTTTCTGGAGCAAATCTTCAGATCGCATTTCTAGCTGGCAAGGGATTATCACATTCAAAAGATGAAACTGCGGAGGGTAAAGGTAATTTTGGTGAAGTTTTCTCCGTGTGTCACATCTGCAGTGTCCTTGCTACACTTGTCTATATGCGCATTGTTGGAAAACATTCGGAGCAATTGGACGTTCTCATTTTATACGCTTTGCCGGTGCTTGTTCCTAGATGTTTCTAGCATTGTGTTGCATGCGTTTTTCTTGCAGGAAAAGAAGCTATGTGGCAAGGCTGCATCAAAGAATTGCATGAGTTGCTCGGCGGCGTGGGTGGGCGAGCCAACAGTTTGAGAAACATTCTTTGACAAACTCTTGCTGCGGGCCTACCCAAAGATGCTGCTGTGAAATGCCAGGCCAGCAAGGGGTCAGGTTCGATCACAACATTTCAATTTGATGTGTTTTGGGTCAATTTCGAAATTCCATTGTTTCTCGGCCATCCTTTTTGGGGCGAGGGATGTGAATCACGGTGGTTTGGCTGTCAGGTGGTGTATCTGTGTGCACCCATCAATTTGGGAAAAAACAGGTAGACATACAAAAATAGATAGATGCATGAAGGGATAGATCGATAAATGATCGATCGGTAAAACTATATAGTTATTTTTTGTTTTCTTAGCGTCTTTGTCATACATCCATACATTCATCCATACATTCTTCCATACATTCATACATACATACCTACATACATACCTACACACATAGCACATACATACATACATGCATATATACATACATACTTGTCTGGATATGTGATATGTCCATCAATGGTGGTCCTTAACTATCCGACAATACTATTACAAAGGGAAACCAACAGTTTGTGGGTGCACCACTTTTGGACACTTTCAAATTAATTTTCAAGGGTTTTTCCATCTCATGAATTTACGCTCATTAATTTTAATCGCATTGCACGCAAGTATTTATATCCATAAAAATGTGATTTTGAAACCTAGAAGTTCACCAAATTAAGATTTCATAGGCATATATTTTTTTAAATGTGTAAAACATATCATAAGTACATATGCACATATTTTTGTTCATCTAATTTTTTTGTTGTTATGCAAACAAATGACATTGATAATTGTTTATACCCTGTGTATTGGTTTTGTTTTAGGTGAACCCATCGGATTTCATTTTTTGGGGCAATATTTCATCAATGCATATTTGTTTCACATAAAAGACGTGTCTGTATCTTTTTTTTATGTTGTATAGTGTCTATGTTATTATGTTGTGTCTATACGGGTGATAGGGGGCCCCCGAAGTCATCCAATAGTTATGTTTTTCATGACAGTTCATCCATTTTTGGGGTTCCGTATTGTGACAAACCACGATATTTAGATGTTTCACCATTATTGTTGGTGATTTTCCCTTACTCATCCCTCCCGTTAACCGTTTTAATCCCTTGTAAAACGATACTGTGGTTATTTCATGATTATTGGTCATTATCCATTGTTATGAACCATCATTGCTTAGTTAATATTGATCTAATGATTAATCCCTATCACTAACCAACTATTAGTTAATCCATATCATGAACCATTGTGATGCTTAGTTCATTGAGAACTGCTGCTTAGTTAGTTGATTTTTTTTGTCAACCATTGCCGGTTACTTAACATTACACAAAATAATCCCCTACAAGTCCCAAAGTTAAGCGCAGAGACCATAGAAACCCTGGAAAATCATAATCCTCCCTTGGGGAACCCATAGAAACCATAGAAGGGTGCTGGTTCCATCTCCTCGTTGCTGAGCCCTGGTGACACTGCTGCACCAAGGCGTTGGCCCAGCTTGGCCTTTCCGCAACTGCCCGCTTTGGCGTCGAAGCCCTTCATGGCGTTAGGCTTGAGCTCCACAGGCTGGGGTCTTGGGGAGGTGAATTCCATGTTTTTTTCTGTGGTTTCCCTATGGGTTTTGGGTGTTTTTTTTGTTTTTTTTCCATGTTTTTTTGGTGTTTTTTCCATACATTTAATGGATTATTCCATGGGTTCATGGTAAGTAGAGATGGCTGTCTTTTATCCAGTTCAATGACGAATAGCGGTCAAACTAGAGCAAAGTTTGTGGTTGAGGGTTGTATCTCGGACTTTTGCTTAAAGAGCTCGTGGTTGTGCCATGGATTCATTGGTTAGTAGGGAATCGAACAGATGTAGACCATGTGCGGGATACGTCAGGAGCTGAAGTTCATCCAGCTTTTGAACCGAATTGTGGTTGAGGATGCTCACTATATGGAAATTATGGCTCAGGGGTTCAGGATGGTGAGTATAAGGAACTTGTGGTTAAGAACGGTTCGTATGTGGTTAGTATGTGAAATGGATGATTGTCATTTGGTAGCTGCTTGATGGTCAAGAATGAAATGAATGTTGAATCTATATGGTCAATTCATGAGGATGGTTAGTTACTTTGATTACACATTATGTTTAATGAACCGACCATTGTTTAATATGCACTTCTTGGATCCATGGTTTAATCAAAGTAACTAACATCTTGGATTAATGAACCATGGTTAGCTGTTTAATATGCAAATGTTCGTTTTTCGCAGCTTTAAATTGATAGAGTTGCACCCATGACTGACGGCGGCTCCGGATGTGGCCGGTGAACTCGACGGCACGAGGCGGCGAAAACAGACATCAGGAGAGCTGATTCACATACGGCTATGGGTCAATATTAATCAACCAATAATGGGGGATAATGACCAGTAATAATAGGGAAAACAATGGTTAGCGATGGGGAACCCAGGGGTACAGGGTTTTGACCCACTGCCATACCTGAAATCAGGGAATGCTTTTTCGCCACGCAACAAATGCAGACGAATCCATGCGGAATGAACATGTCTTCAAGGTGCATACAGAGCTATGATTTACTAGATTCATCTAAACGCTTGCTGTCCGATCGAAAAAAAAATCCTGTTCAAATGTTTGATCCATGCCGGCATTGATGCAGAATCTCGTTCATGGCGCATTTTTTCGTCCTGTGCAATCACTCATTCCACAACTGCCATACCTAAAGCACAGTGGGAGATCCATAATCCACGATCATGAACATTTTTTCGCAAAACACTCCTGATTTACCCGAAGTATGGGTGGTTTCTTGTTGCAGACCTTCCATTTTATCCATTGTATTCCTGCATTGTGGATTGGTTCTAGTTCTCGCCGGTCACTTGCATCATGGTGGTCCTGTGGGTTTGCTTCAGTGGAACTACCTGAGTTTTACCTGTTAAGTAGTGGTGTACTCAACCTATGGGTCTTTCTCCACACAGAAGATCCTCCAAATCATCCAGTACTAAGCAGGTTTGGTAATAAACCAGCAAATTGTGAAACAGATTGCAACTAGTTGTGTAATTCATTTATTCCGTGGTTGATGCAGCAACGTACTTCCCGTTCGGTAGTCGTCCCGGATGATAGTTGGTCATTGAAAACCGTGGTTGATCATTGACAAACCATGGTTGATCAGATCGGTTTTACACCCAACGACCATCTCCAACCATGGTGGTCAGTGTGGATCAGTTGCTGTTGTTCAAGCTGGGCCCCTCAAAACGTTAGCTAAGTTGGTTCATTTGCAGAGTAACTACCAGTTCTGGTACATACCAACATAGTTAAGTTGCAAATCTTAGATATGCAATCATTGTTGCCCAAATTGTCCAGCACGATTTACCATAATGAACAAACTAACTGGCCTTTAACGATACCCTCAGATACAATAGTAAGCTTGTGATGGGTAGGTCACAAAACAACGTCTCTATTTTGTAATTGGCAAATGTTCAAGAGTTTCATCAATAAGTAGCCATGAGCAAGTAGCCATCTAAGCAGTCCAGCATGAGAAACTTAGATCATTTCTGTAACCATTAGTCTCATTAATAGATAGCCATCAGCAACTTCATATCTGAGTTGGCCCACCTTCGCCTACCAAGGTGTGGCCCTTCCTTACCTCATCCCTTGCCCGGTGCTTCGCCGCTCAGGCGCGCTAGGAAGTTCCGACGTTGTGGTGGAGAAGGACGCTGCAGCGATGTGACCTACGACGGTGGTGGCTATGACATGCTGTGACCATCACGAGGATCTTTGAGGATACTAAGGGTCAATGATGATCATGATGATGATGATGATGATGATGATGATGATGATGATGATGATGGCTATTTGACGTAGATTTAGGTGTGTTCACTGGCCATTCATGGACAACCAGTTGATATGGTCCAACATTTCGGGACATCCACTTGATCATTCCTTCCCATGATCCAGAAACAGCCAATCACGCTAACATCGTAGTAATGTTTATTCTAATGGTTACCTCAAGGGCAATCCAAATGGGGTATAGTCGATCCAGTTTCGTTGGTATTTACCGGCATTTACCTATAAAATGACCCGGTTTCGTTGGTAAATCTACCAGCACCACGGAGTATCCAAGCAGCCCATGCCCATGGCTCCGTAAGGACGTGGCGGCCTTGAAGTTCCTGGCTGACAACGCCGCGGCTCCGCAGTCCGGCAACGCGTCCGGTCGTGCGTTGCTGAGACGGTTGAAGGTGCGGGGGAGTCAGCTGTTGGGGGTGGGGACTGAGGAGATCTAGCCATATCTAGGCCACAATAAGGTGAGTGGTTAGTTGATGATATCTAGGCCACAACAGTTAGTTGACCGGTTCACTTAGGTTTGTTTAAGGTAAGCAGTTATTGGATTGGTTCACTTTTTGATAAGCTTGGGTACCAGCAGTTTTGGTAGGATATTGGTTATAAAAGTTAGGTTCGTTCACTTTTGGGGAACCACCGGTGATGATAGAATTGTGACTGGAGAGCTTAAATTGGGTAACTTGTTCCAATGGTGCTATTGTTTCAATGGTTTTAAGCGTAATAACCAGCTGGTTTGATTCAGGGGTCTGATCTACCAAAAAGGATCAACTTTTGTTTCAATGCCGGTGGAATCCATGGAACTGTTGGTTCGTATGGGGACCTGTACAGTCACCTACGATGAAAAGGAATGGAACTGGTTAGAACCAATCTCATCAGTGGTGCAACAGTATATACGTATGTGCCATCACATTAATTTAAAACAGCTAACCGTTTGGTTTGCCACCACTCTCATTGAACCAGCAAGCTGGCGCTACCAATGCTGATCAGCAGAACTTCGCCCTACGCCAGGCCGACTTCCAAAGCTATGGCGAGTTGCTGGGGCTTGCACTGGCATGCCCTGGAGGGTTCGCAGTGGCTGGGGTATATCAACCATCAAGTAGAATCTAGCATATCTAGCTGGCAATCACTAAAGGTCTCTCTACTTATCGATGAGAAGTGATTGGTTGATAACGATTTCATACACTCAACCAATAGTTCGGGCAGACGAGCTGGTGGGTCAACTAATAGCTGTTGTGATGCAACGAAAGGGGGCCGGGGTAGAGAAACCAGCTATCAACCAGTATGTTGAGGTATTCTAACCAGCTGGCTAAACTGAGCACGCATTTCTGAACCATCAACAATTTCAACAATTAGCATGTACCAAATATCCGTGACATGATCATAATGGCTTCTGAACCATCCATACTACTTGCGGGGTGTCATAGGGCTTGTTGGGAGTGACGGTGACCATCAACCCTGGCTAGGCTTTCCTTCAAAGTCTTCAAAAACAATAATTGAAAGTCAGCAGTTTGTTAATGTTTGGTCACTGTTGGATTCAACCATGACCAACAGACCAAAGATTAAACCATCAACAGTGGGGCTTTATCGACCATAAACCATCAACAAGATGAGCTGGTATCTGCAGCAGTGGACGTGAAGTGCAGGCAGCGGTATCACCAACAAAAAGTTATAAAAAGATGTTCCAAAAGGGATCCATTCTCGAGGTTCAAACCCATGATGCACAGGGGTAAAACATGGGTTGCACAGGGGTTGCACAAGGGTTAGGAAAACCCTGGTGAATTTTGGGAAACGTGAGGTTTGTCATAAATACCCGGGGTTTGATCTCGAAAATCATGGTTGCACACTGGTAACACACGGGGTTGCACCCAGTTTACTAAGAGCTTGATGGCCATCCCGATCGTTTTGGTGAACAAACATGAAAACATCTTGTTTGTTCAACATAAATCAAGGTTACTTCTATCTAAAATCCCTAATTACCTCAGTGGGGTGACTACAAGTGCCGAGAAATGTCCTGGCACCTGCAATATTACGGGTTTGAGGGAGGGCCCGCAGTTTAACCTACAAACCCGGGGGTTCGGACACAAGCAAGGATAAACACAGGGTTTCCGTTTACACCCTACAAATTTTAAGAGTGTGGAAGCTTAGGGTATTCATACTGTCATAGTCTGATAATAGTATCCGACAGTAAGTGAACAACAGTAAGATTATATGGTTACTATATGTGTTTTTTTCAAGCTATATGGTGGTTTCTCAAACTACAGGTACCCCCAACTCATGCACTGCAATATGGGTGCCAAGCATTTTTTTGGGGTCCCTATTCTGAGAAATCACCATTATTGTTCCCCCAAAACCATTATTGTCAACTAGCTAACCACTATTATCCATTATTATGGTCAATACTCACAACACAAACTAACCATTATTATGGCCAATACTTATCCATTGGTCATTACCCATTGGTCAATTCCCATTGGTTATTACCATTGCCATTGTTTATTGCTAGTTAGCCATTGGTTCTTGACCCATGGGTTAGTCACCCCCACCTGGTCCCTCGGTCGGCACAGCCACGGCGGCAACGCGCCGTTCCAAGGCTTCGGCAGCTGACCTTCCGCAACATCACCAGCAGCAACGCCTCGCAGGTCTTGCAGGCGGGACCCCGCAGCGGAGCACGGGACCCTGCGGCTTGGCGTTACCGGGGGACGTTCAGCCAAGCGACCTTAACCAACCTTAGCCAACCTTAGCCAACCTTAAGCTTAGCCAATCTGAACCAACCTTATCCTTAGCCAACCTGAACCAACAAGCCTGAATCAACCAAGTTCAACCTACCTTAAGGAACCTTAACAGCTTAACTAGACGACCTTTGCCAATTTGAACCAACCAACCAACTCATGGGTAGTTGATGGATGATGTTGGTGGTTAATAATGGATCAGAATGATGGATGGTCAATGACCCACCCACCCACCAGCCAAGCAAGCAACCAACCATGATGAGAATTGACGACAGTTGGACAATAGAGATCGATGATGATGGATCATGGCAGCCAACGAAGCCATCTATATATCGATGTTTGGAGGTAAAACCGCCAGGCAACCAGCCAGGAGTGAATGGCATGGTTCGTTGAAACTGCGGAGATCCATTTATTTACGGTGATACCAGCCAAGGATTGATAATCCCGCACGACCCCCATCTGGTTCAGTAAGGCCATGATGATCCAAGCAGCCTGATGATGACCACCCCCCACTGTTTCTTGCGGGTATTCAGCTCATCAACCTACCAACAGCGGCGAGTTCTTCTTTCAGCTGGGCAGGCTTGATAGGTGCAATGTGGTACACCCAGCATGCATTGTGATCACCCTTTTTGAAACCAAGGGATCTACATCGGCATACTTCAACCATGTTTCTATGTTTGTCAAGCCAATAGGTTTGCTCATTATTTTGGATTGTCTTAGCATTTCTCTACAATATTATCATTGTTGGTTGGTTAGGGTTGATGGTCAATGGTTGGTTTATGGTTGGTTTATGGTTGGTTTATGGCTGGTTTATTTTGTTGGCTTATTGTTGGTGAATGGTTGGTTGAAACCAACAACATAAACCTTTCGCAAAAACAAAAACAATAAACCAACAACATTCACCACCAACCAGTTCATCGTTGTTGGTTGTTGGTTGTTGGTTATTGGTTGGTGAACTGGTTATTGGTTATAAAGCCCGTTGGTGAACCAATGGATTGGTTCACAATAAACAACTGTTGTTGGTTATTGGTTGCCCCACTCCTTTGTGCCAGGAACGGCATCAGCTGGAGGCCCTGCAGTCGGAAACAGAGAGCTTGATCGAAGCACTGAAAAGTCCCTGGGAGCAACGAGGGATGGCGCGCAGGTGGGATGTAATGGTATGGTTAGTAATGGGATGCAATGGGTAAGTAGTGGTTTTTAGTGGTTAGTAGTATAGTAATTAGTAAGGAATGTGAACCATCCCTTAGTAGTGGTTAGTAATGGGATGTAATGGATTAGTACCATTGCAAGCAGCCAAGGTGGTTAGAAATGGGATGTAATGGGTAAGGAATGATGCTTTGTAGCAGGAAACTCAAAGATAGGTATTTGAGATAAATAGGTAATTGAGGAATGATGCTTTGTAATGGGAACCAAAGATCCGTATTTCATAGGTAAGGAACGATCTTAGCACTGATCACGTGATGATGGTCGGCAAGAGGATGGATCTTTGTCAGGAATAGGAATTAAGTTATTTTGGTACGTATGGGAAATGATTTGTGTTTGGTTATGCACAAGCAATCGTGGTTGGTAATGCGAAGCAATGATGAAGCGCCACTAAACATGAGCCATTTAACCATTAACAACCATACTTAACCATTTTGAATCATTATCAGCGGAGACAAATATTAACCATTTTTAACCATCTTTGAATCCTGGGTCACTAACATTAACGAGTTTGCTATAATGAGCCATCACTCAGCAATACTCAGCTCGGGGACGCTTCTCAGCTGTTACGGTTGTTGTGACGAAAGGATAACGCACGATTCCCTGAAGTTAGATGAGTATATATAGGTCATTGCTGCCCGGAACACATGCTCAGCCAAGCCATATTTCATGCTTTTTGCCGGAGTAGGGACCCATATTATTGTTGTTTGTTGATGTTAGCAACTTTTGATCGTTGTTAGCTAGTATGAACCATATAGTGCACAATGGCAACCAGCAACCAAAACATACCGCGTCACTTCTTCGAGATTGATCTGGCCAGATACGATGAGTTTGCATACATTGGCCTATTGCCACTGAAGTTGTCAGGGCGAAAACACGACAAAAAAATTGAAGAACAACTCAATTCTAAGACTGCTCTCCGGTTGCGTCAGCACCCGCCGGCTGAAGAGTGTGTGAAGAGTCGGGACATTCCCACGAAGACATTGACCAAGTGTCCAGTTCGCTGGCGGCACACCTGACAAATACCTCGGATATTCATTATCCTTCAGACTTCGCAACATCAGTGCAGGGCTTGAACGATCTATAAACTTGACCGCTCGAAGCATTCAAGCGAGTCGTTCAAGTTGATCGGAACAGAGTTTGGATGCTTGTGCTGGGGTCAAGTGTGTTTTCACAAGCTATAACTTGCTGGTCGTTGTGCAAGCTTTCTTTACCTTAAAGAGAGGTTGGATCCTAGTTGTCAGCAACAAGTTGTTGGGAAAAACACCATCCCCACCAGGGGCCCCACCAATTAGGAGGTAACCATTCATTCTAGTTGGGCATTGTGTTTCGCAAGGATTGTTCTGGTCAAAGTTTCAAGACATTTTTTGAACTTGCAGAAGCGCAGTCATGTGCACACGTGAATGATGAAAGTTGGGAGGTGCTGAATTTAGGTGGTTGATATAGCAAAGTAGAGAAGTGCACAACAGTGAACAATGGTGAACCAAAACATGCATCTTCAGTGGCTACCAGTCATTCTCAACAACTCTATTGCCGGCCACCACAACGAGAACAAAGGCCACAACAGTATCAACCACAATTGACCGTTAATTTGTGGTGGTTGCTGTTCTTGTTGCTGTTGTTGTTGCCGTCGTCGTCGTCCTCCTCCTCATCATCCTCGTCGTTGTCATCGTTGCTGTCAGGGTTGTTGATCATGAATTGCCATACTGGTCAATCATCAAGCAACCGATGTCATACTGGATATGATCCTGCATCCTGCAGCTTGTCTTTGATGGAATGGTACAAACATTATTGCCACAAATTGTGACACTTGTTCTTGCACTGATGATGTTAATATGGTTTCAATTTGTTTGCAATGTTGCAGCCGTTGCTGCTGCTATGGAGTGTTGTTTGATGTTGTTTGCCGTTTTTGCTGTTGGTGTTTTTGAGTAAAATTCATTGTCCCCGCATAAACCTGCGCAACCGGTCAACTACATGAGCAGCAAGTAGCGGAATAGGTGTGCAAATTTGGAAGTTTTCCCTACCATCAAGATCTACGTATTTTGTTGCCCTCAGTTCAGTTTGCGTTCATTGTGGTGTAATGGCTTGGATAGTGGCCATTAATTGCTCGACTGTAGCCAATGTGGGGTGTTATAGCCATCCAATCCATGATTGAGAACCAGCATTATGGACCATTGAATATTATGTTGCATCATGGGGCATCACATGGCATCACATGGCATCATTGTTGCCCTGCTACTCAGCCTTGCCACACGATGCCCCAGAACCATTTGGTGCTTGTCCATGGATCCCGAGGCATGTTGCAGGAGGACACCAAAGCCATGCAGCTTGGCGATCAGCGGCTGGTTCACTGCAACTGTGGGAGGTGCAAAGATCCACAGGGAAACCATTCCAGTTTGGTTAACGCGTGGTTAAAAGATGGTGAAATAATGGTTGATATTTAATGGTTAGATAATGGTGAAATAATGGTTGATAATGGTGAAATAATGGTGAAATAGTGGTTGATAATGGTGAAATAATGGTCTTTACTGTCGGGGTTGACATACTATTGTTTGGTTTATTAAGATCAGTGAATCAATGGTTGATAATATTCAACAATCATTGATGCTGTAGTGATTATCTATCGATTAGTAATTCTTACGATTGTTCAAGTGATGGTTTGTATTTGTAATGAGTGGTTAATCATGGTTCATGGTAATGGTAACTATTAGTAACAGTGCTTTCTGCTTGCACAGGACGGTTACGTTTAGTAACAGTGCTTTCTGCTTTCCAACAAGTTACAGGAACAGGGAACCGGCACATTTTGCATCATGAAGTGTATGGGAGGTACAGACAAAACCACTGGGTTGTCGTGATCAACCCAAAATGGCAAGTGTTTCGCTCATTTGCCAGGGATTATAAGCCATCTTGGATTTTTTTTTAATACACATTTCCCCAATGGGCCATGGATTCTTATCGCCCATGTCGAGCTTCTAATCTAACTCCGTATCACCTTTGTCATGGGTTGTGGGGCCTGCTGAAACTCCTCGCAGAATTAAAAAAACAGCAACGAACTTCTGTAACTAGGTGCCTCTGTTCAATTCTTGAATGATGAATCCCAACAATGACAGCTTCACATCCAATCATGTTGTTCAACATAATCCTTGGTTATCACCGTATATACCCCCAGGCAGCCAGACTGGCCTTGAAGTTGGTTTCAATCCTGCAGTTTCCCAGGTATGCAGCCATCGAAGCAGTCAAGACCATGGCCAACACGTTTGCCACAGGCGAAGGGTGGAGCCAGTTGTGGGCCCATGTGACTTTTGTAGTTCATAGATGGTCATAGTTGGTGATACTTGAGTATGTACGTGAAAGAATTCATTTTTATTAGGGTTAGAAGCTGCATAGTTGCGTAATGTCACCTATATTCTTTGCAGATACAAGATCAATTTTTTTTGGGCTATGCTTAATATAAGTGCATTTATCAGTCATCATTGGCGCACCACTATTAAACATCAAGTGAGACTATCCCATGAACAATCAGACAAACCATCACCAATCCTCAACCATGATTACCCCCCATTGAACCACCAAAATCCAACCATCAACTCACCACTTAGAGCATCAACTCACCCATCCAACCATCCCTGAGCTCAGCCCACGACGCCTTGACCCACGACGGGGTTCCCCAAGGGCCCCGGTGCCGCCGCGTTTCCCAAGGCAGCGCTGGCGCGTTGCGACGGCTCAGCGGGGAGCTGAGGGAGTTGAGCTTTCAGGAGCTGCAGCTTCAGCTGTTGAGGGTAGTTGCTTGAGGATCAGGTTACCTGGTTACCTTGGGATACCTTGGGATACCTTGGGATAGCTTGGGATACTTTTGGTTGGTTAGGAACTATTTAAGTATACTGATAAAGTATACTGATAGCTGGTAGTCTGGTAGTAGAAGGTTAAGGATACTATAGTTATCCTGAACTAACCATCAGGTTGGTTAAGGTGAAGGATGAGGCAATGCTTAGGGTTTATTGAGGGAAAGATTGGGTTGGCTGAGAATGGTTAAGAATGGTTGAGGTTGGTTCGTTGAGGTTAAGCTTGAGGAGGTTCGATGCTTAGGGTTCGTTAAGATTGGTCGAGATTGGCTGAGGTGAAGGTCAGTGAAACTTAAGGTTGAGGTTGGTTGATGATTTATGTTGTGTTCATGATTGATGATGGATGTTGGTGATTGCTGGTTGCAGTGTCTTTTTTTGTGGTGGGTTGGCTCGTTCATTGGTTGGCTGGTTGGTCATTTAGCGGATCATTTTGTCAGTTGTTGGGTCTTGACGTTTTTCTTGATACCACGAGAATCCACCAGACTCCCCACCAGATACCCCACTGCATACCCCACTAGGAAACTTCCTTGTAACCATGTATACTTTTGTCCGATGTTGCGCTATACCCACAGGAACCCACTGGTGTCTTGGGGGCCAGGACATTTTGCACATGCTTCTGGTGGAAGGTGCTGCCGCACGGTGAGGGTGGTTGTAGCAGCTGGCAGTGTAATCGACATCTCACAAGCGACACGTTTGCCAAGCACAAGTGTCCAATGATCATAATGTATAGTATCAACAGCCATAATGACCTGGGGATATCATATGTTTGCATTGGTTCTACATGGTAGTGTGGTGATTCAAAGCATTGTACATTGTATAATACCCTCCGGGAAACTTATTTGGAAGTTTAGAATCACCATTTTCAGACGGAATGCCAATTAGAAGCAATAGGTGTTCCACGCAACCAGTTGAGTTTCCCAACAGTAAAGCATTAGTCGCCAGTTCTCATGAGTTGTTCACGGCTGACCAATTGTTTACAACTATGGTAGGGCTACTTTGAACTCGAATGATCAGATGTTTGTTGATCAAAATGAGAATCAATGAGGGTATCAACGATAGTTGTCAATCATCAAATGTCAACCATCAAGCCACAATGATCAACCATCAATCAACCAAGAATCAATCATTCTTAACTATTGCCAGCCAGCTGATTTAACAAGTAATCATTCACCCATGGGTCCTTGGTCCACCATGGTTGTCAACTGCCGGTCCTTGGTTATATCGACCATGGCTACACATTGATTCAACCATCAATTTGCTGAGACCATCAATTAATATGATCGTTGCCATAAATTTTCAAGCATCGACCAGGAACCGACCAGGTAATGATTCATTTGATGTCCAATGAATACCAGTAACCACCATCAAATGCCATGGTATTATCACATCAAATGGTGGTTACCTATGGATTCATTGCCAATAAACTATATGGTTTACTCATGGGTACCCTTTGGTAAACTAACATGGCAATGGAAAATCCACCGATCATTGATAGTTTCCAAGCGGGTTTCTCTATAAAGCATGGTGATTTTCTGTTGCTATGTTAGTTTACCAGAGGGTAATTCCGTGAACCACCCACTGTTCACCCATGGATTCATTCTTTTCAGGTGGCATCGAAGATTTGTTGCCGCATTTGCGGCCTTCCATGGAGGCAGCGCAGGGTGGACCAGCTGATGGTTGAGACTTAGTATGGCTGGGGTTAACCATGGTGAATTGGTGGTGAAGTGGTGGGTTTGTGGTGGTGAATTGGTGAGGTTGAGTGCTGCTTAATTAGTCCTTCATTGGTGGTTTCCAATGGAGATAAGTGATGGATAGATGCGGTTGTTTATTAATGAAGGTGGTTTCTACAGTGGTTCAGGGGCAGTTAATAAAATGGTGAATAAGCCATGGTAACATATGATAACCATGGTGACATTCACCTTGGGTTATGGTGGCAAATTTCAATAACAGTGATGGATAGTGATGGTGACCAATGATGGTTGAGTCTGTTGAGATGGGGTTGTCTATAAATGGTGATACCCCCAAGTTGGAATGGGGAAGCAGCCAACCATAGGGGGGTTATGGGAGTACACCATTTTGGACAAACCCATATGGGTCAACGATGGTTCATAGTGGTTGGTTGATGGTGAAGTGATAGTTTTGACATGTTTTGACCATGTTTAAGATGGGCGGTTGATTGGTGGTGAATATAGCATATATGGCGGCTCATTGATGGTTTAGTTGGTGATGAATTGATGGTTAGTCAAAATTGTGAATTGATTCTTCTTGATTTTGTTTTGGGGTCAGTTTATCACGGTCCTCGCACCAGGTTGGTTGCAATTTTAGGGAACACCTAATACCTAGGAACCAAAGTTTGTAGCTGAGGCCACTGATCTCCTAGAGTGAAAGCCTTTTGTCTCTCACTGGTTTCACTACCACTCCGTGGATAGGATTGAATAGGCCAGCTTCTCCTCTCAGTGGGCCGGGATTGCACCCTTATCCGATACATTTGCTGCAGATCACGTGATTGGTGATTCATAATAGGATTATCTCCTTGAGATCATATTCTTCGTTATAGTCAGGTAATCCTCACCGGTGTGGACGACCATTGCGATTATTTGCCCCTATACTTCACCATGAATCAACCCTTGATCATCACACCAATGTGACGCGTTCTGAACACCAATGACTAAACGATACATACCAATGATGGTTAGGTCATACTCACCAACATTGGTCAATAGTGTTTGGCTTAGATCATCTTACTCTTAATTAGTCAATACGGGCTAACCTTGGTTGATATTCTTCTTGTTGATTGATTAGCATTGGTTCTACCCAATGGCTTAACCAATTAAGCACCACCAACCCTTGATTACCCTTGAGTTGATATCAATGAGTATTACCCACCCTTCGTAGTACTCACCCAAGGGTTGGTGGTGAGGCCAATGGTACCCTTGATTACCCTTGAGTTGATTACCCACCCTTGGGTTCTACCAAGCACTAACCTGCCACGACTCCACCGTGGCCAGGCCATGGCACGAAGAGACATCGCCGCCATGGCGCTCTTGGCCATGCGCTTCAGCGCGCGGGTCGCTTGGCGGCAACGGAGCTGTTGGATGCTCATGCTGAAGCGCTGGTTGGTGGTGGCTGATGGCGGTTGATGATTGATGTGGATGAATCAATGAAGTAAAAGGGTTGGTTGGTGATGAATTGGTGGCTTATTGACAGTGGATGATTGAAAATGGTTGGTTGGTAGTTGATTTTGGTGGCGTCAGTTGATGGTTGATGTGGATGATGTGGTTGATGTTTATGATTGGAAATTGATAGTTGGTGGTGAATTTGTGGTTCGTTGATGGAAGTTTAGTAGCTGAATAGTTCATGCACAAAGGTTGGTTACCGATTGAAAATGGTTGATCGTCGACGGTGGTAGATTCATAAGTCATAAGGTTGGATCAAGGTTAGTATCCAATTAAAAGTGATGCACTGGTGGTTCATAATGGTTGATGTTGGTGGTTTAACCATTTGTTGATGAATGGCTTTCTTAATGAACTGGTAGTGACATTTGCTATCACCAGTTGTTTGATTCAACATAGTGGTTAGCCATGATGGCCATATTGTTTGATGGCTATGATGGTCAATTTTCTAGCAATTGGGGATCCACTAATTATTAATGGTAGATCAACCGGTGGTGAGAAATGTCACAGCGCGGACAACGATTGATTGTAGTAATTGGCCATTGACCATGGTTGATGGTACGGATTGTAACTGACACTAAGGAACCATAATCGTTGATCCATACATGATGGTTTCATATGTTTCTTGCAACTATGAATTCATAACACATGGTCGTCAAAAATGGTTTGAAATGGGTCCTGGAAACTGGTTGACGTCGGCTTGTAGTTATTTTGCGAATCTTGGCTTGCAAATCACGATTAGGAATACGTCATTGGCTTGGTCTTCAATCAGCATTCCCCATATGTAAGGAATCTAAAATGGTGGACTATCCATTGTATGTTAGACTACCAGAGGGTAGGTTTTGGAAACTGTGTCATGTATCACCAAGCACAGATGAGACTTGCGGAAGAACCTTTTGGGGGGCAAGCAAGACCCAAGCAAAAGTCACGGCTGATATTTCTGATTTTGCAAGGATTTAATCAAATTAGCCACGAAAATGGCGTAAAACATCTGTGAGGATTCCATGGCTCACCAATGTGGGCTGCTATTTCATGGCAGTGGATTGTCACGTGTCATGGGTTTGTGTTTTGGTCGCGTCCGGGTGTGCCAACCAATGTAGAATGACACCGCAGCACGTACAGTTGAGCAATGGGACTAGGACCAACTAGAAAGTCATGTATGATGGGTGTATAATGGGGTTTGATTGGCCATTCGTCTTTGGAGTGGGAAAGTGTGCCGTGTAGATAAGATGGATGTAGTATTTCATCAAGTCATGTAGTGTATGAACCCAGGGACATATAGTCATATAGTCATACAATATGCATGTTTTGGACATTTGTCCTGTGGCTAACATTTTTGTTTGAAGACATCTATGTCATCTATCTGTGGTGGCGCCCAGCTCCTTCAGTCCAGGTGTGTTGGTGTACACTCCGAGCCTCATCCACCAATCGAATGATCTATAGCTGGTGGATGTTGATCAATCATATTGTTGATAATGTTGATGGTTAAAAGCACTGACTAAATATGACAAGACATGACATGTATCTTTTCATGCTATATGTTTTCATAGAGGTACTCCGTTTCAGGCCCCAAATAGTTGGCCCACTGCTGCAACTTAATCCCAATGAAGCAATTCCTGGCAAATGATCTCCTGCGTGATGTTTGTTGGTTGTCTTGTTGGGGGGGTTGGTCGTGTAACTGTTGGGTTTATGGTTGAAATCGCAAGGAAGCTCAAAACACCATTGTTTTTTCATAGGTAAATCATCTACACATGGGTTTATTTCCCACGCAACCAGAGTATCCCAGAGAGTATACACTATATGGCAGTGGGTCAAAAAACCCTGTACCCCTGGTTCCCGTCTCATTAACCATTGTTTTCCCTATAGTTTTGTTGGTCATTATCCCCCATGAAATTGGTTCGCTCACTGCGGGGGGTTCTCAAAATAGGGGACCCCCAAGTCATCCAATATTAGTCATTTTTTATAATAAACCAGCTATTTTTAAGGTCCCCCATTTTGAGAGACCACCATGTGTCATTGATGCATCAAGATGCTTTGGTGGGAAGTCCGCAGCAAGGTGCTGCTGTGCCGGCAAAGTGTGGCATCGCTGCAGAAGCTGAAAGGCGTCGCAGATCGACAGTTGAGCCTCGTCCAGAGGGGGTGGCGAGGTGGATCAGTGGTTGTATTTCGTTGGTGGGAATGCGAAGCAACAACCGGGAAATACCAATTCTAAGGTAGAATAACCAATAATTAGTAACTATGGGATCTACTAGATTTCAAGATACGTCACATCATTGTGAGCACATGCTTTTGCTGTTCTTGGTTTTAAAACTCGCGAATTAGAGCCTCTTGGGACTGCGACGGTGGCCTAGACTGGCACCACCAGGGCATAGCTCAGAAGTGACACCATTTGGTTCCATTGCATAGTGCTAGCAGAAGATGCCATATATATCCAAGATCCAGGAGAAACATATAAGCCCTGTGGAACTGGAGATGATGTCAAGTTGTATATTTGGGACAGCTACGTTCTTTTCAACTTTTCGGTGCGCCGCAACAGTTGTTCAGTGCGAAGGCGGAGGCAATGGACCTTTTGGTGCTCTAGCTAAGTTTCGTCATTCGTGCATGGCATCCAGCCTTGCCGATGGGTCTTTGTTGATTGACAAGGGCATAGGAGTGGAAAACGGACAACATCATTTGGACTGGTTAGTGAGTAATCAATGTTGCTGATGGACAATATGTTCAATGACTGTCAAGTTATCAGTAAACTTGTGAGCAAATAAGTCAATAAATTTCTTAGATAATGAATACTTGAATGTACGAATGGTGACGATAATGTTGATGGTGATCCTGCTAGTGTTGATAATGATGATGACGATGATGATGGCAATGGTGACGATGACGCTGGTGTTGATGTTGTCCATGGTGAGGGGAGACGGGTGACAAATGAACCAACAATGACACATCATGACGGAGTAATGTTTGGAAACATGTTTTGATTATATAATGAAAGAACCAAACTGCAACAAATTATGAAGGAACCAAACTGCAACAAATGATGAAGGAAACAAAGTGTAACAGATATGTTTATTTGTAAATATGCCAGGCCGTTTAAGGTCACATATGTTTGGTGTGTGATTTAAGTTGATGATGGTCAGGATCACGAAACAGTGATGTGGAGGATTTATTGTGATAATATTCGAATTCATCCTGTGAATGTTGATGATTGAAACATCACAAGTGAGTAGGCGCCCTAAACCATCACACTCCAACATGTATCTCGAGCCATGAGTTCAGCAGAGGTGCGTATACATGATCCATGCTCCAGTTAGTGGATGCAGTGGGCACACTCGTCATTACTCACCTCTTGTTGCAATGTGCATGGTCATTGATTCTATGAAGTTTCATGCGTTGACTTGTTTGTAATGCTCAGCCAGTGGTAGCTAGGTTCCCTTCATTTGCTGTTTTTTGTTGTCGTGTGCCAATCTATTTATACTGACAGTAGCTCATTGAATATATGATTGAATATAATATATGATTGAATATTGATTTACTAATGATTATTCGGACATACATATGCACATTGATCTTCCGTAATTTAGTAGCAGCACAGGACAACACATTGATCATTCTATTTTTTGGCAATAGCAATTCATATATGTGTGTACAGTGTAAAGATACACACATGTACGTTTATGATGTTTATGATGACTTTGACATTTCGTACATAATTGTATAGCACGGATGTTCCGCGCACACAAATTTAGGTATGATTAGGTTTGCGTATCTTTAATTACATATTCTGATTCTACATTGTTGAATACATATTCTATCTACACACGTAAACATAAAAATATATTTTTGAATAAAGAGATAGAACATACATAGCTATAGATGTTTTCCATCACTTTGCTCATATAGAAATGCTACGTTGACCATGGAACGTTGGTGAGTTCTATGTTGTCGTTGGTGCTGCCCCAGCGGTGTCACCCCAAGGCGCTTGGTGGACAGCAGCCCCGTAGCTCCCAGCGGGGGCCGTGCCCGCGGCTCCTGGCGCCTTGGAAGGAAATCCAGATAAATCCAGCAAATCTCGGGAAACCATGGGAAAATCCTGGGAAAAACATGGGAAATCCATGGGAAATCCATGGGAAACCCATGCGGAAAGCATGGGAAAAACATGGGAAAAACATGGGGAAAACATGGGAAAACATGGGAAAAACATGGGAAAAACATGGGAAATCCATGGGAAATCCATGGGAAATCCATGCGGAAAGCATGGGAAAAACATGGGAAAAACATGGGAAAAACATGGGGAAAACATGCGTAGCTGGGGTTACAACTGGGATATAACCATGGTGGATACCTTGAAAAGGTAGGTGTAACCATGGGTAGTCTAAGCGTCGGTAGAAGATGGGATATCTAGGGGGCTGGTTGCCAGACGTATACGTGTGGCTGTTTCCTTCGG
>VSDK01026905.1:958425-993512 GCA_009767595.1 Symbiodinium kawagutii
TCGGAAGATGCAAACGCGCGATTGTGAACTCCAGCTCTGTAGCCGCAGTTGAGAGCATGCAAACGCAGACATATCCTGTAAATAGTCATGAAGTTTTCTCTCAGCTTTGGTTTTTCAATCGAATCAAATCTCAGCTTTGATTTTTCGATAGAATCAAACGGTCGCTGAATATCCATCTAAGACCAGCTTCATTTCACATCCGTTTTCTCACATGACACTGGAGCTTGGCCCACCTAGTGTGAACTCTTGGTGGCAACGTTCATTTGAGAGCCGCCATGGCAGTTGTAAAGTGTGAGCATGCAAATCTGGCCCAGCATCAGGCCAGCATTTTTAAGCAATTGCAGACCTTTCGGAGGGAAGGAGTGTTCTGCGATGTGGTGGTAAAGAGCCGTGATGGCACAGAGCATGGGGCCCACACAGCACTGCTATGTGCGGCCAGTGCAGACCTCAAGAACATGCTAGTTGGACCTTTTGTTGAAGCAAATCAGGTGCAACAATGTCAGCCCGTGGAAATGGCCGCTTCTGACAGAGTGGTGTTTGCGTTGCTGGAATACATTTATGGTGAACAGCCCCAGGTGGAATTGGATGACTCTTTTGAGCTTTTGCATTTGGCCGATGCATACAACCTTCCAGAGCTGGCAGCCACGATTGAAACAGGGCTTCGTGCTTCTCTGGGCAGTGCTCCTGTCACAACTGCCTTAAAGGTCTTGCAGCTTACTCAGGACTTGCGTGAATTGAAACTCGCATGCGAAGAAATAGTTGCTGCAAACTTTGAGTTTTGCATTGACATGGGTGACTTTCTTGAATTGAGCGCTGGCCAGCTGGGCCGCATTCTGCGGAGAGACGACTTGAAGGTGTCTCGAGAGGAGGTGGTCGTGAAGGGCCTCTTTCAGTGGTTCAGCAAATCGAGAGATAGGGCCGTTCACTTAGGTTTGCTGCTGCAAAATGTGGATTTTCAATCGCTGTCGTTTGGCAATTTGGTTCGGCTCCGACAGCTCTCCGCATCTATGGGTCCAGCCGGTCATGATCTCCAGCGAGAGGTTGGGGACGCTCTGCAAGTTCACAAGAAACATCATGCAGAAAGCGTTGCAAATGCCTTTCAGCCGAAGAGGCGCTGCCTGCAGAATTGGTCATCAGAGCTGGGTGCCAGCTCGCAAGGTGCTCGGAAGGTGTTGCCGTATGGTCACATGTGTTGGCACAATGGAGCCATCTACTGTGGCACGTTTGAACACCCCAATCCCTGCAGTATCTTGCGTTGGAAGCCTGGAGATGCTGAGAGCCAAGTCGTTGCAGGAAGAGGTGCCAGAGTCAACGGAGTGAATGATTTGGGGACAGATTGCTTGGTGTCCGTGTGTCCTGAGGGCAACATTTTCGTGGCCGACTTGAACAATCGCAGGCTTCTGAGTTTTGAAAACGGGTCTGCCAATGTAGTGCTCAGTGATGTTGCAGTACGGTCCGTGTTCTGCTCCCCCAGCGGAGCTGTTTACCTCGTGACTGAAGGTGGAACAGCGGTGGAGAGATTGGTGGGTGCAGCGCTTCACCCCGTGATTTCCAGCAACGACCTCCCTGCAGAGCTGCAGTTCCAAGCATCTCATTTGTTCGTGAGCAAGGATGAGGCAGTCTACCTTTTGGACAATCGCCACAGGCGCCTCCTGTGTATCAAGCCTGGGGAGGCGCAACCTGTTGCGCTGAGTGAGGTACCGAACGTGGAGAGTTCTATACTAAGCACCCTCTTCGTGACGGACGAAAAGATCTATGTGGCTGACCACGCACAGCGAAAGGTTTGGGCGTTTCATCCAGGGGATACCGTTTGGACTGAAGTTTTGACGTGTCCTGGAGAACTGAAACCTGGGTATGTCGTGGTTGAGGGTCGGTCGTTGTATGTCAGTATGGCTGCACCTGATGAAGAGGGCAATCTTGCAGACACATCCGGCGTTTATGAATATTCGCTCCCTCCAGAGCTTCAGCTTGGATGACGTCGATCTCGCAGGGATGAAAAAAGCTTGAGCCTTTAGCGGTTGTCGCCAGGTTGCACTCGACCGCCTGCAGGGTGCGCCATTGAGTTTATGAATGATGGGGAATGGCTTCTGCTTCCAGTAAACTCAATGGCGCACCCATCATTTGTAACCATCTTCATCCTGTTGCTGACAGTTACCATTATGGTTGGTCGAGATGTCACATACTTATGGTTGGTCGAGATGCCACATACTTGTTGACCACAATGATGAAGACAAAACAATCCGAGCAGATTGTATTGCCAAAATCTCGGTAGTTGCCCATGCATAGATAAACAACCACTGTTGTCTCGTGACAACAAACCTGGCTGATGGTTTTGAACTTGTTTTATTTTCCCTAATTTGTAATTATTAACAATTGCTTGGTTGATTAATATTTTTCCCAGGGGTTGGAACCACCAACAAGAAACCAATTGCAACAGGTGTTCGTCGTTTTTCAACTTTCGGGGCGGTTGGCATAGACCCAGTACTCGACAATGAGTGAACTCAACCTGGACCTTACCTTGAACCAATTGCTGACCAACCATCAATCCACCAACCAACAACCATTTACCGTTGACAAAGTATACTAGTTGTCCAACCATTGAACATGAACTAAAGATCAAATAGCCGTTGACCAGGAACTGACCAATCATCATTTGTCAGCCAACCATTCACCATCAATGAACCATCAATTACCAACCATAAACAATTAACCGTTACACAACCGTTAGCCAACAAATTTGGACCACAAAATTTGACCATGAATCATCAAATTGCCATCCATCAACAATTGAATATCCATACGTTTTTCATCAACGATTGACCAACAATCAAACCATCGAGTAACCATGAGTAACCATCATTGATAATTAGCCATCATTAACCTCTGAAGGACTATTTGACTTGCCATCATCAGCCATTAACCAATGTTTCTGACTATGCCAACCATGGACCCAGCCGTCATCAATCATTAGTAACCATTATTTGCCGCTTGTTCACCGCTGTTAACCATCAATTAACCATGGATCCAATCCTTCTCCAACAATTACCTATGGCCATGAAACACCACTGTCCACCATTAACCACCATGTCCCATGAGCAACCAACAGGATCCAATCCTCAATCCTCATCCGACTTGATTCAACAATTTTACAACTGTAATCTTATCCGACTTTAACCAATGGATCCAATCCTCAATTAACTTCTCCATGTTTGACCAGTTTGTTAATAATTATCCCATGGGATTAATCCTTATCCGGGGGTCATAATCATCGTCTCCATGTTTGTTTCGTTCTCAACCCTCGACCTTTCACCGAGACGACCACGCGTTTGAAACGAGGTGGAGTCGTCTCAGTGGCCGCTTCACACGTGATGACACAGAGGCCGCAGTGCTGATATGGTTGATAGCTGGTCAACTGGTAGATTGTTTGTTGATTAAGTTTGTTGAATTGACTAATGACTAATAGTTAATTGACCAATGATTAATACTTAATTGTCAATAATGAACTCTGATTGTTGATTTTGGTTCATGTTTGTTTAGTTGACTAATCATTGCATCATTTTTATTTGATTATGTATCAATTCTTGATATTGTCAGTGGTTGTTTGCTGATAGGCTAATGATTCATGAACTCTTGTTAGTTGACAATGGTTGTTAGTCGCAATTGTTGACTAATGATTAGTGAATGGTTGTAAGTTGTTCAAACAATGTTTTCCTTGAAAGTTCTCCAGGATAACCCTACAATTCTGTGATAAAACCAAGGTTTCCTGTACATTTTACAGTCAATCAACCCAGTGACTGATAAAGGGCTGACCAACGAATGGTTGATGATTTTGCTTGATGTTTGATTGAGTAGCCAGTTGTGAGTTGATTTGTGGTTGTTTTATAGACTACTATTCAACGGTTAATTAAGTCGTTGTTAGTTGATGCTTGATTGGTTGTTAATTGACTATCTTTATGAGCAGTGGTTGATCAATTGTTGGTTGCTCCATGGTTTGATTCTTCATGGTTCGTTGATGGGGTGTGGGCCTGTTTAGTGCTTGTTCATAGTGGTTCACCATGATTCGTGAATGAACAGCACTTGACAGCCTGGACGTCACACTGGTTGAGACTTGTTTGGTTACTGATGGTTGGTTCCTCGTTGGTTGGTTGGTCGAAGTTGCTAGTTGTTGGGTTGGATGCTTCAGGGTGGCTCACAGTCGCCGATGGCTACTGTTCGTTACTGGGAAATTCTAATCATATCATGGCATTGAGACATAGCTTTCTCGGCCAAGTTGGCACAGCAATGAAACATACAACATTGCAAACGGTGGATGTTTTTACCTCTTTGGGATGGGCGTTTTCTTGTCATGTAGAATGAGTTGGTAACTCCAAGTTTCATATCTTCAACCATTGCTGTTGGTGATTTTAAGACATTGACCCTACGGTTTGTGGCAAACAGGGCTTGCGGAAGGTGCTGTGCCTGCAGTGGTGGATCCAACTGAGAATACCTTTGCCAACCTGCAGGGAGAACTGCCTGGCCTGCTTGAAATGGGCAGAGACACAACGGGGCATCAAGTACCTGTGGGAAGATGACCTTTGCAAATCGGCCCGTGTCAAACCTTCGAAGGCTTTGGCCGAAGCCATTTGACTTTGAATGACCCACAATCTCTCGGGCCTCCACAGGGGCGTCCTAACAATGCACTTTGCATTAAACTTGGTGCATACAAACGCTCTGGCAATCCATATCCCGCAAAACGATATTTGCCTCCACGTTTTCTTCCCGCTGGCATCAAGCAAAAGTTCAACACAGACTTCTCTGGTTATACTGTGAGCGACGTTGTTGGAGCTGCTGCTGAGTATGCTTCAATTGGTATGAGTGGTCAGCCGCGGGAAGTCGCAAGGGATGCTTGGGAAACAGTACCTTGCCCTTTGTCCACTCACTTGCAGAGCGGATGCAATCTGATGCAGACGAGGACAACCGGCAGCTCTTTGTGCTGTCTCCCAAAGCTTGCTTGGAGAGCCAGCAGAGCGGATTTTTTTGTATGGCTGTGGGTCATGAGTCATTACCCTGTACCCTTGGTTCCCCTATCATTTACTTGTTTTTCCCTATAGCTTGCTGGTTCTCATCCACCATTATTGATGGTCAATATTGACCCATAGCCATTTGATTTTGCTCTGGAAAGGAGAGTCCACTTCATTGATGGTTTGCTGCAAGAGCATGATTGTTTACCATCATGAGGCGTTGTCGACCATGATTCTTCAATGCTAGTTACTAGTGGTTGGCCAAGGTTACCGTACAATGTTTGTAGTCGCACTAGTGTGAGCATCCCATCATTTCTTGTTGGCATAGAGATTTGTTTGAGACCGGACTATTGTGGAAAGCCTGGGGGGCAGTCAGATTTCGCAAGGCTACAAGTTGGACGCAGTAGGCATGAGGGTTCCCTAAAATATACGGTCTCCCTGCCTCTCAAGCTCCACCTGAATACCCAAAATATGATGTTGCAATGTTGATTTTTTGAGGTCAAATATGGGGGACGCAGCTATCTATCAATAGGGTGACAGGAAACAGTATATTCCCATACTAGGTTAACAATTGCTAAGCAGCATCCTGCAGCATTGACCGCCATCATGGAACCGTCAATACCCAAATCTTCCACTGTATGTTGTTGTGTTTGATAGTTTGTTCAGTGATGTTTCACCATGTTTATTGCACAGTGATTAGTATTGTTGACCACCATGCAGCAATATTATCAGTTTGTCACCGTCATGGGTCATGATCGACCAATCATTTGCATCAATTTTACCACAATTGACCCAAAATTATCCATAATTTGCCTTTGCACTGTTCTCATCAACCATACTCACTTGCCATGAAAATTTGGCGATCAAACATCAAGCAAAAACCAGTTTTGTGAACCATCATCGGAGCATATTAGCCACCACAATCAATTCAAACATATTTAGCATTACCGATTATTCGTTTCTTGCAATTGTGAAATGATCTTCCATTAATCAACTACCCAACCAATGACCAGCCATCACTGTGCCAAGACCGGTTGATCAATGATTGATCAGTTGATCAATCAATCACATAGCCAATGATCTCCCATTCATCACTTATAGCCACTTGCCAATGATCTTCCACATAGCCACTTATTATAAGAATCACTTGGCCTTCACTTAGCCTTCACTTAGCCATCACTTGCCATTACTAACCCTGAAATCCATGAATCAACTAGTCAACCAATGACCAGCCATAAACATGGTACTTACCATGATATAAAACATGCTTGGCCACCACTAAGCCACTCATTCATTCCCATCATCCCCCGCCATCCACCGCCCATCCATCGCCTGCGGGGGAGGACCCTTTGGCCCCTGAATTGGCCGAAGCGGCGGCGGCGGCCGCCGCCACTTTGGGCGCCGAGGCGTTGCTAGGCGGTGAATGGTGGTGGAACCTGGGGGGTTCAGGGTGATTGGGTTGGTTTAATGATGGTTTTTGGTGGTCAATGGATGGTTTCAGATGATGAAATTGTTGGTGAATAATGGTTTTTTGAGTGGATTAGGTAGAATTTTGATGGTTCATTTATGTTTTTGAGTGATGGTTGATAGTGGGAAATGACCAAGTATCAATCGTTATCATGAAAAGAATAGTGGTTATTCATGGTGGGTACTTGAGTAGTAATGTTTATAGTTGATCATTGATAGCTGGTGATTTTGAATTGTTTGGCTCATGATGTTCAATGATTGTAAACGACCAACTGGATTAGTAGCTATGGTCATGATCAATTGACCGGAATTAGCCTCTGGAAATCGTTTCGTGTGGCGAGTCGCGGGACGCCATTGCTAGACCATATGGAAATGGTGTGCAGCCAGCTACGTTTAATTACCAGAGGGTAATGGTTGATATTTTTCACTGTGATTAGATGACCAAAAGTATTGGTGTTGTTTGATATCAAAAAGCTGATCATTTCTGCAAATGATGGTGGGTGGTTGATGCTGGTTAGGGGCGGTGAAGAGGTTGAAAGTGGTGACTTGTGTTTGATACAAGCAATCGCGTCTTCTTGTCCTGAAAGAAAAATATTATGCCGAAAACAGTGTGCCATTGCGAACACCTTTTTCTTTGCATGTTGTGTCTTTCTTACGCAAGTTGTTTCCACTATTTGTTTGATAGTTTTCTATGGTTCAGTTTTAGGATGCAACCCTGTATATGTCCTAGAAGCTCTCCAGGGCTCACTTCAAAAGATTTCCCACAGAGGGTTTGCATCAGTTTTGCTGGGAAACAAAAACGCTTTTAGCTGGGCTACAATGATCATGTGCAAGACAAAAAGAGAACTGCTGTGGGCACCCAAAAACAATCGCAATAAAGGTTTTCATCGCCCCAATGATTGGTTTTGTGGGTGTACTTGTTGTGCTACTAAGTGCTACTTGGCTATAAACATGACAAACATATGTGATCAATCCCATGATTAACCACACTTAAACATCCCCATTCTTCCAAATAGGCATACCGTGTTTACCCCGTCATTTCCTGGTAGAATTTTGTAGTACAGTAGTGCATCATATGCTGAATCAAGAACCCATAGATTATAGTTTAATGATCATATATGATAAGTATACCATTAGTTTTGCATCATGTTCAAATATTTCCAGCACATTGTTCCTACCATTGTAAGGCTTTCATAGCCACATCTAATGCGATTTGCACGCCATCATCGATACATGATGGACACAATGTTAAAACGTTCATTGACTATTCATTATTTTACCATTGTTGGTTGAGCAAAGTGAAGCATTATGAATCATCACACCATTCTGAATCACTATCATATGTTTATTAGTAAATTGTTCATTAAGCATGAACCATTATCAATCATTCTCAGCAATAAGCATATGATTAGTAGTAACCATATAATTGACCATTATCAATTATTATGATTTGAAATCATAGCATTTTCAACCATTGCTATTGAATCATCATTAGCCACCGCCTCTTCCCAGACACTGCTGCAATCGAGGCATTCGATGGACGACAACCTGTGCTACGACCCCCGCCTCGTGGTTTTCGAGTTCATCTCGCAGCTGGTTCTGCGGAAGAAACAGGTGGGGCCCCGGTGGTTCTGGCTGTGGCTGAGGATAATCATGGTTCAGCTGAGTGATCAGTTGGTTGGTTAATCACCAGTTTGTGTTGGGTTCGTGGTTTGATTCATGATTGGTTGAGGTTGGTCAATCACCAGCTTGTTATCTTTGTTAATTAATGGATGGTAATGACGGTGTTGATGAGGCAAAACTTAGATTTCTAAATTATTGATGAACAGCTGGTTATCATTAGCTTAAGAAACCAATCGTAGATTGGTAAATCATTGGGTTGATGAATGACCTGTTAAGGTTAGTATCAGATTATTCGTGAAGGTTAGCAACCAATGAATTTTGATGGTGATTGATCAGTCATGATGGTTAGTCATATTTCTAACCATGATTAAGGTGTGTCAATGAACTGAAGACATTTTCTTAGGGTCGACGATGATGTTTTTAGTGATCATAGTTGATTATTGTCCATAGTGAAAATACTTGATGATATGTCCATTAGAGTAATGATACCATCATGAATCCAAATCTGGATATACCAATCAAATTGGCTGAATTTAATCACTTTTTTTTGCTGGTGATTGCTCTATTAAGTAACAGTCTCAACAAGATTCCCAAAATTTCCCAACAATAGGCAGTAACAACAAGTGATATGATCAACCGCGGTTGATCATGGTAATAGCTCATTTAGCCAACAGCAATAGGGAAACAACCATTAGTAGTAGATACTCATCTGATTGGCTTATAGCCACTATCAGGTTCTTAGCATTTTCGGGACTGGTTTGATTTACCATACACGATATACCCATTAAAAACATAGAGTGTCAGCAAGGGGTCGCCGCTGAGTCATAGAGATAGCAGTAGTGGATGATGACAATCCTTGTGTTCATCATGATGTTTGTTATGACATTGACCATCACTGGCCAATTTATGGTGCACATTTGTACTAGGTATTCGCTGTTGCGTGTTGCTGGTGTTTGTGGGATTCTCTGAGCCTACTTGGTATATTTGGCTGGGATTTCGTCAAAATATACCACTGTCAAGGAGTTGATACCATAGTTCGCATACACTCAGTTTTTGATAAAGTTACAGAACCGATCACACACACACAGAGACACGTTGCTGCTCCTGTCGCAACTATGAAACAATTGTGGTTAATAAACAGCATGATGTTATCAAATTCAAAGCCCTTATCCATATTTTCTATTCATAGATTCATAGACCTACGATCCAAGAGTACTGTTCCTTTCATCCCTTGACCCTCGAGGTGACGCTGGTTCGCGCCATGCAAAAAGCGGTGGAGGACAGGACGGTCGTTGGGACGATGGGGTTTTTTCGGTGTGCCCAACTGGAAGACCCTTCGTTGCGGGATCGGGACCGAACCAAGACCACTCTTCGCCGTTCCCTGGCGTCCAAAGGCGCTTCTTACACATCATGCGCATCCCCCGGATGCAACTATGGCTGTCAAGTCCCACTGCAGGCGAACACCAGCTAAGCCATGACCGTAGTTGCCAAATGGGATGTGCAAAAATTGTTGCGCGGGGTTTTTGCATTCAGCAAGTTGGTCAGAAACCAGCTGGTTTTTTCTGTGGTGTCATTGCTCTTGGCACGCATCCAACTACCAAAGCATCGCTGGATGTTGCAGACTTGTCGTTTGCGGATCTCTTTTTCGCCTTGGGCCAGAACTGTTGGTGCAATGTGTGCGAAGAAAAAGTCATGCAAACTACGCCAAAATATTTTGACCACTGCCTTTCGTTCTGTCCACGAGATCGGCGTTGGCACTACAGTTTTTGTTGGATCGTCCTGGATTCTTTATGGAAAACTGTGCTTTTTCGGGAATCCTGTACGATGTGATTAGTGCCAGATTCTTTTGGCTGCAATGAAAGAAAGCGACGCAATCTTTCACAATGGAAAAAAGTGTTTTCGGCAGCACTGGTCCGACAGACTTTACTTCGTCAGTGTTGGTACGAGTTTGTTTTCGTGGGCGCGTTGCTTGAAGCTGATAGATGCTGCCAAGGCACTAGCTGCTATGAAATTGTTTCGTGGAGATTGGCAATTTGGTTTTGGTGGAGATTTGCAATTTGTTTTTCTGAAAAAAACAACCGCGCTCCTGATACATCAATATCAACGACATTTCAATTGTACAAGTACATGTTTTGGAAATTTTGGATTGGGGGTGTATAAGCAAAGCTTTTTATTCATCAACAATCCCTGTCAACATTCGGGTTCGCGGTTCCAAGTTTCAATCTTGCCTTTTTGCTGGAGCAGCCCCACACTTTTGTTGGCTGTCATCAGTGGTAGCGCGCCATGACCATGAATCATTGCTAACCACTACGAGCTCCAAAATTAAGATTGGTGAAACATCATTATCCGCAAGATGATTGGCCATGAAGCGTTCTTAGCCAATTCTTGGCGCGTTTGACCATTTTTTCTGCATTTTTCATCAGTACTGACCATGAATCAATATCGGCATTCATGAGCCATATTAATCACCATGAAAACACAATTCTCCATCATCAACAACCATTGCTCGCTGGTTCATGACCGTGATTCACCATGATTTAACAACACTACCTGTCGGTATCAACCACTACTCCTGGCTGTTGATCAGTCATTTATTAAGATGTGAAAATCACGGATATTCACCATTATTTACCATTGTTCATCTTTAGCTCTGGTATTCACAATCTACAATCATCGTACACAATCAGTACCTACGTCAGTAAACCGTCAAAAAACATCATGATGGTTCATGAATTCACCATCATTTAGCTTCAATATCTCCACCACGCACCGCCATCATCCATGCATCCACCTGTGATCACTCATTATCAACCATTATTAGTTTCTTTTATATATTCAGTATATCATCAACTATCACTTATCATTGTTCATCATCATTGACCATCACTCACCACCATCAACCCCCATGATACCAAACATTGGAAACCACATGGTGCCACCATTCTTTGAACTAAGCCGCCAGGAGGGCGAACCTTTGGTGCATCAGATGTTGATGGGTGACTTGGACAGCGATGGTGGAATAAGATGGGTTCAGATGCTGGTTGTCATGGTCAGTCGTTGGTTAGGAAACTGGGTATAGATGGTGAATGATGGGTGAAGGATGGTTATTCGATGGTTAATGATCGTGGAGGATTGTTATTCAATAGTGGTGGTTGATAGTGATATATTGATCATTAGTGATGTTGAAAAAACCTCTCAATGTCTCCAGAAGTCTTGTTTTGCCGATTTTCAACATTAGCAATACTGATTAGAACATTCAGACATTCTTCCATTATTCGAGATGGTTGGTTGATTGATGGGAAGCCGGAAGATAGCGTCAGAATCTCTTGACCGCTGTGGAACTCAATCATCATGTGGGCGAAACCATGGTCGATGTTGGCAGTGTAATTGCATACCACTCTGGTGGATAACTCTAGTGAAAGATTCTGACACCAATCCGGCTCGTTTTCGTACTAGCTCAGTTTTGCGTAGTAGTTCAGGAATTGGGCTAGTAACATGTACCTGCGCCCGTAACGTACCTATTTATACTTGGAACGAATATCACTTTCAAATTAGGCACGGTATTCAAAGGCAGACCATGCTACCTCAGGGGATCCGTGCCGGCTCAAAATGTTGGATATTGTTTGATTTCTGAGGCAGACGGGTTACGTTGAGCTGGAGTGGGATTGAGCTGGAGTGGTCTCTGTTGTGCTCAAGGACATGATTCATATCAGCTGCTTTGATAGTGGCGTCGCATAATCAGGGGGTTTTTGACCGAAAAAGGCACACCGGTTGATCCGAAGACATTGGCGTTTAATCTAAAAGTGGAGCAGGACCAGTCGGGTCGCGCCGAGCGCGTTGACACCCTGGAACCTATAGGTTCGAGTTGGAAACCAGTTACCGCTTTCTGCGGGTTGAAAACAATCCTGCTCTTGCTGCGCTGTTCCAAGAAATTGAGAATGGTACGTGTGCCAAAAAAGACCTACGGGAGCGGTTGGGGCAGGCTCTGGCAAGGGAGATCCGGGAAGCGCTGGAAGCCAACTTGGAAGAAGCCACGCTGTTGGCAAAGAGTGATGAACTGTCAGGTGGGCGCCGCCGTTGGCCTACAGCGGCTGAACGTAAAGCTGTTCTGTCGCGGCCTCGTCGCGATCATCATCATTTGTCAGAATCTTTCAACCCTAGGGTGACCCCCTTAGGAAAACCAACTGTGTGTAGCAAAGGTTGTTCTGCTGATGTGCCCGTTGCCACACCCAAGTGACGATCGTGGGGAAGCTGCCAATGCAATGATTTGGGGTACACACTCGCGCCCACCAAATTCATCATGCCATGTAGTTGCTGAATCCCAGCTGCGAGTCAACAGCAAGTCAGCTATCACATATTGAGGGTGTCCAACACTGCATGGATCATGTAACGACTTGCCAGAACTGTTGCATTTACAAGAAAATGCAAGGTGCGTTTGGCTTGGGGTTCACTGCCGTGACAACATTGTGAATGTCACGTGGCATAATTTCATAGGAGATTGTGCCATAGCTCGCACACACACACACACAAAGTTTCGCCAACGACATGAATCGTGTATGTGTATTTTTTTGAAACATAAATCAATCTATATCTATCTATCTATCTATCTATCTATCTATCTATCTATCTATCTATCTATCTATCTATCTATCTATCTATCTATCTATCTATCTATGACTATCTATCTATCTATCTATCCATCCATCCATCCATCCATCCATCCATCCATCCATCCATCCATCCATCCATCCATTCATATGCGTGCACATTGCCAGCCTAGTTCAAACAACAGCAGGAGCCACAGCAACAACAGAAGTAAGAAGGTCATCATGAATCAAGATGAACCAAGTGATCTCAATACTAAACCACAACCAGCAACAGCAACAGCCGCGCCTCCACCATTTATCCATCCAAGCGTGGTCCGTGACACGTCCGCGACCTGAGGTGAGGGCAAAACCACCGTGGTGACTCCTTTGGTCATCCTGCTGCATGGCAGTGCCACAAGGCGTTCGTTCCGGGGAACGTTGATTGACATTCTGTTGGTACCGGTTCTCTGGTTATTCGAAATCTTCAATGGTGAGTATATAATGACGGGGAGTAATTATGGTCAGTGATGATGGTGAGTCATGATGGTGAGTGATGATGGTGACTAGTGACAGTGAGTAATGCAGGTGAGCAATGATGGTGAGTACTGATTAATGATGGTGAGTAACGCTGTTGAATGAGTGGTTCACTGACGATGATGACGATGGTGATGATGATGAGGATGATGGAAAATGCAATAATTGTGAATGACGTTTATCAGTCACAGCAGCTGTTCACAAGGGTTCTTTTCTAGACTCACCATGGGTTTTTGATGGAGGACCTCAAGAGTTAAGGACCTCGCAACTTAGTGGAGCAGCTGGATCGCTGTCATGGCTCCACTAATCCAAGCCTTGAACAGACATCTAAGGGCCTGAGCACCAAGCCTTGATCATTGCGCTGGGGCCACGGCACCACTCGTAGCCACGTGACATCGACGCATGTTGCTACTGTTTGCTTGTGTATGTTTGTCTTCAACGTTTTCTTTGCCTTTGCACAAAAGAAAAATACCATGCGAAGGCGGCGTTTTTCGCTTACTGTAGGGATTATAGATGCATCCAAGTTCTAAAGATTCTAAAGAATTGGTTTCCTGGCATTGTCAATTTGAAAATCAATGCTCCCCGTATGTTCAACACTCTTGCAGTTAGCATTAATTGTCCTCCTACTCAGATGATCATCCCTTTTAGTAAGTGGCTAACCATGCTTAGTTCACCTATTTATCAGAGGTAGTATAGCCCACAAAAATGGTAGTTGCAATCCCCATAGTTACCAAGACCTGGTATGATCATCCAAACTACTGGGTTATACATGTTATAAGACTCCAAGGCTTCTACACATAGTTACTACCTGGGTTAGGTTACCAGTTCCTAAGCAGTTCTACCATTGGCATACTTACCCAGTAGGCCAACCATTCTGAACAGGTGAACGTACCCATTGGATCCCATTGGTAGATACTAATCATTAGTGATGGTTTATCAATGCTAAGTCAATAGTAAGTTGACCTATTTCATCAATTATCAACAGTTAGCATACCAGTTACTAACCAGTTATACCTGTTACATGGGCCATGGTTACTAACCATAGTTTCTGACCATACAGGTAGCTACCAACCATCGTTACGTTCACCACTTACCAGCCATGGGATGATCACCCCGATATGATCATCTCCTTGGGGACACGACATCGCCCAGGGCCTGCGTGGTTTGCGTGCCTCAAGCGCTCACAGAATTTACCTGCCGGGCCTTGCGGGACCGGGGGATTGAACTGATTGAACTTGGGGTTTTGTTTTCAACGGGTTAGGAACTGGGAACCTCATGGTTGGGGACCCCAACGGTTGTATGCACAGTTCGTTACCAGTGCCCAGAAGTGTCTTGTTTTCAGACCAGTTGCAGCTTTGAATTGGTGGTTTCTCAAGCCAGTTTGGGGACCAAAAAACGGATGGTTACTTACTATAAATGGTTGATATTGGATGATTAGGGGGTTACCCCTGTTTTGACAACCCATCATATAGATCAAGTAGACAATATGGATGTTTTAGGGAATATTGATGAAATTTTGGAGAAGTGACAATAATTGAAAGAATCAGTGGCACTGACATCATCATCATCATCATCATCATCATCATCATCATCATCATCATCATCATCATCACCATCATCATGATCATCATCATCGATGATGTGACAATCAATTCTAGACTGTACAAATCATTTGAGTTGAACACACACGTGGTGTTTGATGGCTTACGTTCTCAAATGTATATGTATGGGGTTGGGACACACCATCGGTAGCTTTGCTGGATCACCGCAGAGTGCAATGGATCCATTGGTTCAGGAGTAGACATGAATGGATCCATTTACAGCACGTAGCTCTCAAATCCGCCAAATGGTTGGTCCCCTATGTTGAGCAAAGATTTGAGCTTCTGACAACCCTGCTTGCAATTATCGGGGATGTACTGTATATCCCCTATAACTGCTAGGCTAGTTATATTCCCCCATGATTAACGATTGGCCAGTTAGTGAAGCATTATGCGTTACAATGACCTCCAACAACGGATAGTGAACTGACGAACCAGGAGTTGACGCAACAGCTGAAGCATTTCCCTTGCCTGGAAGAGACCCCAGGTCATGAAATAATGTGGGTTTATAAATGTTGTTTGAATCATTGTTTTCAATATGTTATTCAATCAAGGATTGAAAAGATCGCGGAAATCGGCTGGGTGTGTTGATTCCCGGTGGAATACATTCCAAAGATGATCAAAAATACCATCGGTGCAGGAAAGAAAGCAGAGTAATTTGACCAAGTGTTCGGAAGTGGTTTGTTTGTTCACCATCTGTATGTTTTTTGCGATAAGCTCAAGCCTGGTTGATACTCAGGTGATGTTTGAAGGTCTGATTTTGCGGTCCAGGCAATGGAAAACACCAGCAAGCCAAGGCTAGTTACGCCCCCAATCCTCTTGAGATTTTCATTCTCAATCTTCCTGAGGTGCAAAAGTTGACCGTGGCAAATGTTGACCGTGCTGTCATTCATGGGCTACTTCTTGACGCTGATCAACTCCTTATTCGGGATGTCGATCTCCTCTGAGGGCGGCCAGTGCATGATCAACGTGGAGCACAGTGCGCGCGTGATTGCTGCTGTGGTGCTGTTCTTTGAAGGGTTCTACAGTTGCCTTGTTAGCCATTCCTTGTTTTGGGGTGCCACGAATTACAGGGAGGTGTTCCTCGTCCACATCGTCAACACCTGGTACTCTGCAATATATTTGATGGAGGAGGATGTGCAGCAAATGTCAGGCATTCGGTGGTTCTTTTGTTTGATCATCTTTCCCACTGGCGTGCTGACGTCTGTGACATTCGAATTGCTGGGTGAGACTGGGGACTACTGTGTGATACTCAAAACTTCAATGGCCATGACTTTTTTTGTTCGCCTGGTGCTTTACAGGAGGTTCGTGATTCGTGAGCAGCTGGTGAATTCATGGCTTGACACCTCCGTGGGATCGTATTGCCGCCTTCTCACCCCCATCCTCTCCCTGGCGTGCACATTTACATCTGGCGCAGTCCTCTTGCTGAATTTTTGTTCGCCTTGTACCTATTTCTTGGATTTCGGGACATCTGCCTATGATTTAGAGGATGTTTCTTTTGAATTTGAATGCTCAAATTGGGGAGTTCCTGAAATTGGGAACCTAAAGATTTACTAAATCATTACCATGGGATGATTTGGGGGTTCCCCTATTTTGAGAAACACCCCTATTGTAGGTTCCAACAATCAATAAATGTTGAGCAGCAACTATTGACCCTCATCAATTGCAATGATTCTGCTTAAGTATAGACTCATGCACCATTTACCCTTGGCATTGCGCTCACGATTTTCACCAGTGGTTACGATGAACATAACTTTGAATACAGTCGAATTAGCTTTGTCGATGGTTGACAACGAACTAAGACTATCAGCCAGTCATCAAGCCGTGTAACAGGCCATTATTCTGATCCTTAGCAATTAGCCCTCCAGGGTCATCAATCTGTCCTGTGTCCTGTGTCCTGTGTCATTAGCCATTAACCTGACGAACCCGGGTCCTCAGCCACTAACCCTTGCCTGCGCAATCCATGACCATCAATCTGCTCACATCTTTTCCTCAGCTGCATCCAGGAGAGGCTGTGTGCCACCCTGGCGCGCCCGGTGCTGGAGTTCACCTTCAATCGAGCCACACCTGTGGGGCAGCCCAGCTGGGCCAGCAGCTTTGAGCTCGAACGGGTGCTGCCAATGGTGACGCCGTGATGGTAAGCGATCCTCCTGGCGACGAAACATTGACATCTCCACGTCGATTTTGGTGGGGAAATTTTGGTGTTAATTGTTGGCTAAAACCAAGGGAACAACATTGGCTCAATGGATCGCAGTGACAAGAGGGACGTGGCACCCCAGCTTGTGGCAGGGTGAAACGTACCAGCCCTGCTGCTGTCAAAGGGTTCATGTTCTGTAGTTGGCAGTCAAATTTGATCTTCGTTTTGTTTGCAACAGTGACTCTAGGTACGGGAACAATGTGCAGTGGTCGAAATATGTGCAGTTCTACAGTGTGTTTGTGTGTGTGGGTGTGTGCAGAATGTGCATGTATCTTGTGGCTATGTGGATGTGTGCTGTAAATTTTGGGTCTGGGTCTGGAACTGCACATACCGTACATGTTACATCATGTACGCCTTGATGTTCCTGTCCATGGATCTGTCATTTTTTGTAGATGCACACTTTGGGTCGATGACATGTTGGATGACACATCGTAAAGGCATACAGTCCAGCTATGTACATCTCGGAGGTATGTACTGGAAGCAATGCTATACAGTTTGCTAGTTTGCTGGTCATATGAAGGCATCGCTATCCTTTACGACTTTATGTCTGAAGGTATCGTAAGACATATTATGTATAGTAGTATCAATAGTTCTTAGAACGCCTCTGAATTAGACACCTTCTAAAAAGACATAGATACCTATCATTATCAACAGTTTTACAGAGCCCCTGTATTTGCTTTCTGTAACACGCTATGTCTTCTAGACCCTCTCTAATCTGTTTGACCCTTGCGCCCTTGCACCACCTGCCCCTTGCAGATCTCCTTTGGCGCATCCCATCCAGGTGTCCGATGATCATTTCTTCAAGTTGCTTCATGCGCAAGATGCCCGTGCTGTGTCCCGGCGAATCAGCTGCTGGTGCTTGGAGAACTGGATGTGGGAGTCATTTTGTTTGGCTGCAACAGCTGGGAAACAGTTGAGAGATATGGGATATGTGGGATTATTTGATATGGGGATATGATGGGATTTATTGGGATTGAATGGGGGTATTTTATGTCTATATCATTATCTTTTATTTATATAGGTACCAGGAGCGTTTGGGGCTATTCTTTAGGCGTTTCCTGAGATGGTTTGCAAATATACAGTTTGACTTTGCAAGAACTGGTTGAAGCAGACAAGCAATACCCTGGTTGATTCTGAGGTTGACAATCAAACGGATGACAATCGTTGGTATATGAAATGTATCTTGACGAAGTTGTACCAAGCAACTAGTGACATTGACTAGCACGTATGGGTGATTTAGCAGCATTCTTATTGATTCTTGTCAGTATGGATCATGAGGGACCGTCATAATTGATCACTGGTGTTCGCCCTATTGGGGTAGATCTTTATGAACTTCAGGCTGGGTTTGCCCTACTTGTAGCATTCAGCCATGTCATGAAATCTACCCAGCTGGGTCAGCAGACAAAAACGATGGAGACTGGGATGGTCACCCCATGCTGAGCCCTGCTCCATAGGTGATCACCTAGATGTTTACCCTTTGGTAGATGCACAGCTCGAAATAAGACATCACTATTTCTTCATAGGGAATCCTCAGGAAAGCGTATATAATTGTTGGGTTTGTCACTGCCACGTTGATCTACCAGATGGTTTACTGTTCAGCATGCACTATGCTGGTGGTTATGCTCCCGCTGATAATTATGAACCATGAGGATTGATGATGATTCGACGCTTACAAAACCATATTTAGTAGTATAATCATTAATTAATGGTTAATATTAGCAATGGTCAATAAGTGGTGAATATTAACCATGGCTAACACTTATTAACCATTGCTAATATTAATCATTAATTAATGGCTAACACTATGGCTAATTAATGGTTAATAATCATTAATGGTTAATAATCATTAATTAGCTATGGTTTATAAGTGGTGAATATTCAAAAAAACCACTTATGGTTAATAAGTGTTAGCCATGGACAGCCATCGCCGAGGTCATGGTCTCGGGCCCCACGGCGCTGAAGAGTTTGATGCTGCGCTTCGTGTGCCTCGCTGGGCAACCGGGATCAGGCGGTCAACGAGTTGAGGGGATGAGAATCTGAGTCTGGTTGGTGCTTGGGGTTATAGGGTTATATTGGTGGTTGGGGTTATAAGGTTATAGGGTTATAGGGTTTTTATAAGGGTTATAGGCGGGTTCTTATAGGGCTTATATGGGTTGATTGGGTTAATCATCTTAGTCTTATTAGTTGATTGGGTTGAGGGGTTGATTGGGTTGAGGGGTTGAGGGATTAAGGGAATTATCACTTTGATCAAGGTGACAATAATGATTAGGTTGATTAGTTGATGTAGGATAATTTTGAGGGGATTGCAGGGGATTAATTTGTGATTAATCAACCTACATTAGGGGATGGCTGGGATGAGGATGGTTGATTAGTGTAGGTTGATAATAACATAGAATAACAATGATAATGATGATATAAAAATATTCAAAAATAGGCTAGGTTATAATGGACCCTGTTTGGGTATACGATAGCGTCAACACTGATCAAAATTACCCTTTTGGTCATAATGCCTGGATATATGGCGGATAATATTTTAACAAAAATAGGTCAATAGGGATAATAGGCATTGATAATTGATAGGGAATATCAATAAAAATTAATAGCGATGAATGCGTGATCGATGGGGTACTCATTGTAATGGTCAATAACAGGGATTAATCAGGGATCATCACCAACAATGACGGTTAAGCACTATTGGCATGGTTGATTGGTGTAGGCCTATACTATCCGATAATGATGATATTCTAAGAAAGTGAGTATACTATGGTTAGTGTATGTTAGTATATTGGTTGAATCTCATACTAAGAATAATGAGTACGGTCGATAATAATGGCTGGAATTACAGGGAAACAGTCAACCAAAGATTGGACAATGTTTAGATTAAGTTTTCGGATGGATAAGAGTAAAATATGTTTACCACAATATCTTAATTGAAAGCAACATATTGGGTAATGAAAGTATGTTGGAGTTTATCCTTTATCACATCACGCCAAGGGATAATAGGATTCAAACTAAGAAGGATTTCCCATCAACCATTTTGGGGATAGTAAGGATGACTGAATCCCAGAAATAGAACCCTAGTGTTTTAATGAGTTTATGTTTAGTCATTTCATGATGCAAGTATGATAGTATTGTATTGGAAATATGCGTGCATGCTTTGTATAATATGGTGTCATGGTTGATGATGATGGTTATAAGTTACATTAATATTATGTGTATTGTTTATGATGTTGATGAATCATGTTGTTACAATGGTCATTACATGATGATGGTTATAAGTTACATGATTCATGTTGATGAATCATGATCAATAGCGATAAATGGTGAGGAATGTTGATGAATGTGTGTTTCCCTTTGTGAAACTCACCAGGATTTGTGGAAGATCAATCATCAATAGATGGTTTGTGCATTGAACATGTTGGTTTTGAGTTTCCAGGTCGGCTTTGCAACTGGTAGGACTGGCTAGTTGATGGCATTTGTTTGGGTAGGCTGGTAGTTGAAACTTAGAAGAAATAAAGAGGAAATCGTTTGATTGATCAGTTGCGTCAAGTTTCTGACAGGTTTTGTTTGCATCTTTTTGTTTTCAAAGACCTGGTACGTCAGACGTTGTTAAGCTTGGATGCCGCCAATCCAAATGTGTCAGTACTCAGCCAGTCTGGTAGGTCAAGTAGCCACATCAAATTCATTGATTTACACACCGCTGATGTGGTTGCGCACCAAATGGCTATGGGTCATTAGTCTTGCTTGTTCCCTTTTCTTGTGACGGTCATGATCAGCTTTCATGAGGATAACACCAGTATTGTGAACGCCAAAGGAGTCGGTGCCAGTGGCATTTCTTCTCGAAAGGATCAAGCCGTGTCAAAGAAACCCCACACAATCTGATGGGTGTGGCCGCCCAAAGCTGCTCGGTTATCAGGTCTGGGATGAAAAGACCACAACAAAAACGAGTACTGTGAGAATTTGGATATCATCATCACAGTCACCAACTATTCGGTGGTTTCTCAAAATAGATTACCCCCAAATCATCTTGGTGGTGTCCAGGCGTCTCAATGAAGAACAGGCAGGGATTGGCCATGGAAATTCTGCATATGTCATTGTCATGATTCTCTGTGAGCCCATGATCAAGCATCATTTAACCATCAGTTGACCATGATTTTTCCGTTATTACCCATCGTTCAAGAATCATTAACCATGATTCAACCATTGTCAACAATTGTTCACCGAGTATTGAGCCTCTAATTCTCCATTTTGGGCCACTATCAACCATTGTCAATATATCATCAACCCAGTCATTATCATTTATTACCAACATTTACTTACCACTATCAGCCAGTAGACTGACCATTCTCAATAGACTGATGTTTTGATTTTTAGTGGTTCGGCCTTGCTTGGATCCAGGTTGACTCTGCACGCCTGCGACGTAGCCAGAAGCCAGGACAAGGGGATTCCATTGGATTTGCCGTGATTGGGGGTATCCTGCTTGGGTTCATCTTGCTGGTCAAGGACCATTGATCAACCAAACCTATTGCTTAAGAATCTCGGCAGACTTGCTGAGTTTTGTTTCGCGCCGGACCGCATTCCTACGCCAAAGGCGCAATCATGCAGCAGAATTCATAGGGGGATATTTCTTCGTTGTTCGACTGCAGCCTTTCTGAATTCCTGCGCTGAGCCCTTGATGCCAAGGAATATGCAAACTACCCCGCGAACAAGGATGCGGATTTTTCCGGTACTGGTCCCGGCACACGCGCAGGGTTTGATGCTTGCTTCACAAGACGATACACTGCTCGATAGGGACCAGTATACGCTTTCAGTCGCGGCGCAGCCGCACACACGAGCATCTCCTGCCCGTTTGCACCGCCCTTCTCGAAGGGCGGTCCGTCGTCTGCACGGCGGTTTTTTCGAATCCAGCAGTGTGGATCACTCTTCGTGTTGGGTGCGGTCACTGCATCTCGATGCCGTGGCGACCCACGGGTATGCACCCCCTGCTTGCACGGGGTGGCTGGGTGGTGCCGCAGCGCTTGCGCTTCCAGCGGCATCCGTGTCTCCTTCAACCAGGTTTGGTGATCACATGTTGCTGGTGAAGGATTTCGATTTCCTGGTTATTGGGATTCACCAGTACTGGTTAATGTTAAAAAAATGTGAAAACGTAGGTGTCATGTTACCGGTCAATGATAATAAATAATATTTTTTCTTGTGATGATTTGTTACCGGAAGTAGTGCCTAGTGATGGGTATGGTTCAAAGGGGATAGTCACTGACAATGACCATCAACAATGGCTATGTATCTGACTGTTACTTCCAACACGGCCGCGGGAACACACTGGGACTGCAGGGGATCACGTTGAGAATCAACTCAAGCATGGAAACTACACCTGCTCCCAGCCATTTCCTTGGGTTTCCAACGAGTTTTGCGGAGAATGGTAGTCTGTACAGAACGAGGGGGGTTGACTTCAGCAACAGATCGCCATGAAATGGCTGAAATGGCTCGGCATGAACTCTGCAGGAACCATGAAGACTCAAAATTTCAGCAGCCCAGTTGCAAAAATTATTCTGGCATCACTTGCACCACATGGGATTCTGGTCCGTTCACCGGGTGCATCCCTTAGCCCGGTCAAGTCACGGTGTAACTCGAAGAACTGGTGGATAGTCCAATGCTTTGGGAGCAGAACGAGCAGAAGTATGATAGGCCATGCAGTTATAATTGGCCAGTAAACTGTAAGGTTTGGCCACTGATATGCCACTATCAACCAGTAAACTGTAAGGTTTGTAATTGGCCGGAAAATGAAGCAGTTATAGGCTTCATATGACCATTAGCAGTATCCATGGTGATCATGTGGTCAGAAAATATGTCTTTTGCAGATCACCCTATGATCACCTCTATCATGAACTAGATAACCCAAAGTTAACCCACATATTTCACTGCGTTTTTTGTTCAAATATTTTGCAAAATAGTTGCAGTATCTCGGATGTTTCACCTCACTGTCCCATAGATATGGGATATCCCATAGTTGTTCCTAGATCTATAAGCTACTGGCTGGTGGTTTCCAACATTGTTTATTTTCCCTAGTAGTCATGAATAAATAGTTCGTTGATGTTGGTTGACTGGTTGAAACCATCAACAAGGCTAGATATCCCAGATCTACATTTTTCAGATCTATATAGTTGTCCTATATATAAGCTAGATATGGCTGTGGGTCAGTTCACCCCGTGCCCCTGGTTCCCCATCATTAAGCATTAGTTTCCCTTATTGTTGTTGGTCATTATCCCCATTATTGGCTGGTTATCTGCTTGACCCAACTCGCCATATATAGCTGGTATATCCCCTATAGTTGTTAGTTATCATCCCCTAATATTAACCATTAACCAGCTATTTTGTTGGTTAATATTGACCCAACTCGCCATATCCCATAGATTTGTGGATCTCCCAGAGTTATCCCAGCCTCCCATCCAGGAAAAGGAGCGCCTCGAAGTGGATCGATCTTCCACTTTCCTGAGCCCCAACAGTTCCTGGGTGGCCGTAAAGGGATGACGGTGAGCTTGGTGGGGTTGGTTGGGTTGGTTGGGTTGGCTGGTTGAAGAGCTTAGGGAGATTCTTCAGTTCAGGAGCTGAACAAGTTGGAGATTCTCCAGTTATTCACCCTGGATGTTCAATCAAGCTGTGAAGTGTGACTGGCTGAGCTGTGAAGAAGATCGGAATTATCAGACAGTTCCATGTGGAAAATTTGTTCCAGTTGAGTTTGTGCTTTGCGCAATGTTGACACAATTCATAGTGTCGTGCCATGCTCGTTCTGTCCCAGTTGGTTACTGGACTGTCCTATACACATTCCTTGAAAAGTTTGAGTGTAGTGACATCAAGTTTCTGTAATCCCTTCGTATCCAAACTGTCCTCGACAAGTCTCTATCATCTTTGCACTAAGTCTCACATCAATGCCTATCCTGGCGTTGTTTTCTGGTGAAGACTCGGCCCTTCTTTGCTTGGAACGGCTCTACCCTCCAAACCTTTCTTCCAAAAATTCCTGCATCAGCAGAGGTCGCTTTCCCTTCGTTTAAGTTGGATAAACCGCCCACTGGTGGTATAGATACATAGACAAGCTGCCAGCTGCGGCTGGGCCCCAGCAACCGAGGTTGGACGAGTTTGCTGGGATGGCCCAGCTGGTCTAACAGGCAAGAGTGGTGCATTTGGGAGACTGCGGGGCTGCGGTTACTTGTTTGTGAAGGTGATCTATGCAGTTATTCAAAGTTGTTGATATGGCTATTGTCCTATGGTTCAATATTATTCCATCAAAAATGGAGTAGGTGAACATCACAAAAAAGAGTAGTAACATCTAGTAACTGGTCATTGATAATTGGATGTGAACAGCTGGGGCGCGGGGTATTGACCCACAGCCATATATTTGCGGGTACTATGGGATGTTTTTTTTTGCTAGGCAAACCAATACGTATGTCAATGTGGATTATGCACTGAATACATAGATATTGGTCTATTGGCCTATTTCCCTTGCGTACATGTAGATCTTGACACCCATACTTGTAACATCGTTACAAGCACGCCAGTGTTTCTGGTGGGGGAACGCATGGTGGAAGCCAAAGACACCACATGTCCAGCCACACCCCAGCTGGAACAGGGATGAGTTCCTCCATTGATTGGTTTGGTTCTTTGATACGTAGGGCGTCACGACTGACCCAAGAGTACTTTAAAGTGCCTGGTTGTTTGGTTTGAAGTTGAAACTACGCAAATCCTGCTTAGTAATTTGTTTGCAACTGGTATGAAACTGGCTAGCATTGTTTAACCATAATTGCGGTTAGTTTGCGAACTGTAGGAGTATTATGCCTACTTTGCTACAGCCATGCTCTATCAGTATGAGATATTTGCCTGTTTGACCGTGGCTGGTGTAGCTACAGGAATACAAGATAGCTACTCTTTGGAATTTCCGCCTCACGTTTAGTGCTCAGTGGATGGATCAATACGGAAAACACCTGAGATTCGATGATAGCCAGTCTGGCGAGCTGCTTCGACGAAGCTACTGAAATCATGCAGCCAATCCTTCCAGTCACCTTTTTGTTGGTGACCAGGGAACCCCTGGCATAGAGATGGTCACCGATTGTAGGATGGTAACTGCAAGGGTAGGGTGCAGCCAAAAAGATGGTCCGACCAACCACTGGGCCCAACAAAAACAGCCATGCTATTTGCTGAAGAAGCAAGATACCCCCACATGGTTGGTGTTAGCCTCATCGCTGTGGCCGTCCGTGTGGTTAACCCTTGGAAGCCGTGATCGGCACTCAGAAAAAGCATCATCAACTGTGATGAACTGTTACTCATTTCCATCTAGAATCACCACCATGTTTTTCTTCCCCCGTAAATATGTTTTGGTGATTCTTGATGATAATTTTCGTTCTCGATATCGAGTATTTATTGTTCAACCAACAACCATATTCAACCTTCTCACCCAAAATTCAACCATCACATATTTGTCAACTATGATTCAACCAACATCAACCATCGAATCATATATCATCGTTGACCAACCAACATCAACCTCCCTGTGCCCTTGAACGGTTACCTTACCGCTGCAGGGGAGGTGTCACTTCTCAACTCGAGGCGGACCTGGTGACTGCCCTGGGTGCCAATAAGCAGGGGATGTTCAATCAGACTGCTGGAGATTTCAGGGATGATCCGCTTGGGTTTGACCAAACTGCGATTTTGAAACCAAAGTTGGGGATTTTCATGGGGGATGTTCTATCCCCTACAAAAATTCGTAGGGTACTTCGGAGATAGCTGGGATTGTTACATTGGAACCATGAAGCAACCATATTTTTATTGGCTGAGTTTCTCCAACGGGGTGATGTGGACCTACATGTGGGCAGTCCTGCCTCAACAGCATTCTTTGTGTTGATGTGAGAACGTAGATATCATTATTTGATAGCCGAATCATGTGCTCATTTATCTCTATGTTCTGTATGTGGCTGCTGTAAACCGACATATGATGCCATAACACGCCTCTCAAGCATTTGTATGCCAAGGGAGTTTCCAACTTGCCCACGTTGGTCCTAGTTGATCCTTGTCAATGCATGTCATTGCTACTTGATCAGTTTCATTTCTTGTTACATTGAACCAAAGAGAGCCTACGATATTGTTAGATGATACGTAAACAATGGCTTGTGATTGTGGTGAAATCACGGACGGACCTCAGACTTACAGTATCTATTTGATTGTGCAAGAACCTGCCGGGTGTGATTGAAGTCATTGACATGCTGCCACTTGCGAAACCATGTGTTTCTGATATACAAACACAGTATATACACCTGTGAAAATACATGATATGGTATGATCTATAGAGATGTGTGGGCATTGGGGGTTGAGGATCAAAATCATTTGATACGCTCACACACACACACACACGCCCATACATGTTGATTGGCATTTGCCTAGATACTAGACGGCTTGACAAGGCAGACGGTGACGAATTATTACGACGATTTCCTCAAAGAGGAAATGGGCAACGAGCCTCTGGGCATGGTGTGGTTGCCAAGCCCAGTCTTGAATTTGGGCTTCGACGCGGGCTGGGCTGTCCGCATAGCGCTGCTGACGCGCAAGCCGGGCCAGCTGGCAGTTCTCGACGTGCCGGAGCGCCGTCCAATTGAGGAGATTGCCAGATTTTTGCGGCATAAGCTGAAGAGCAGCTTCCGCACAGACGCGGCTCTGTGGAACGCAAGCGCTGCTCAAATTAGGCACGCTTTTGAAACTTCACGCAGGAGCATCATCAAGGAAACCATGAATACTTGTGTTCAATATGATGCGCCCTAGGTATCGTGTGAACTCTTGTGTTTGCGCTGTCCTCAGTGCAGCAGATTCATAGACATTCCCATGCAAGGACATGCTACTGTCATTTGTTGTAGACCAGTGTATTTACTCACATGGTTCAAAAATCAAAACATGTGTGCATTTGTGCACATTGTTGTTCACGTGAAACGAATGAAATTACAAATTCCTCTACGTTGTCTAATGCATAAGATAGATATTTGCTTGAGTTTACTTCTCTTCACCCATGGATACAGTCTTGTTGAACAAACTAACTATGTACATTTGTGAACGGGGTATCACGCATACATGCAACGCTACATACTTACATATTCATATACACACTTGTTTCAACATAGTGGGATATTATCATTCAAGACACATTTGCATTTGTTTTTTTCCCCACCTGCCAGGTGAGGGTTGTTAGATTTTATGTTAGTTGGCTCCTCATCCTCCTCCTCCTCCTCCTCCTCTCCTCGCCTCCTCCTCGCCGGACCTCAACCCCGACCTTCCACGCCCAGTGTTCGCTGACGGACCTCAAACACGACCATCCAAGTCCAGTGTTCGCTGCGGACCTCAACCACGACCATCCCCGCCCAGCGTTCGCTGCCGGACCTCAACCCCGACCTTCCACGCCCAGTGTTCGCTGCCGGACCTCAACCACGACCATCCACGCCCAGCGTTCGCTGCCGGACCTCAACCCCGACCTTCCACGCCCAGTGTTCGCTGCCGGACCTCAAACACGACCATCCAAGTCCAGTGTTCGCTGCCGGACCTCAACCACGACCATCCACGCCTGTGTTCGCTCCCGAACCTCAACCACGACCAGCCACGCCCAGTGTTCGCTGCCGGATCTCAACTCCCATGCCAAAAGCTATGCCAGATAGAATGTCAGAAGCTACGCCAGATAGAATGCCAAAAGCTACGCCAAATAGAAGGTCAGAAGCTATGCCAGATAGAATGCCAAAAACTATGCCAGATAGAATGCCAAAAACTATGCCAGATACAATGCCCAAAACTATGCCAGATATAATGCCGAAAGCTATGCCAAATAGAATGCCAAAAGCTATGCCAGATAGAATGCCAAAAACTATGCCAGATAGAATGCCAAAAGCTATGCCAGATAGAATGCCCAAAACTATGCCAGATATAATGCCGAAAGCTATGCCAGATACAATGCCAAAAGCTATGCCAGATAGAATGTCAGAAGCTACGCCCGATACAATGCCAAAAACTCTGCCAGATAGAATGCCAAAAGCTATGCCAAATAGAATGTCAGAAGCTTTGCCAGATACAATGCCAAGAGCTATGCCAGATAGAATGTCAGAAGCTACGCCCGATACAATGCCAAAAGCTCTGCCAAATAGAATGCCGAAAGCTATGCCAGATAGATCTGTGTCAGATTTACATGTCATGGTGGGGTTCACTCGGAGTAATGTAATTGTACATATAAATGCAAATTGATATTCGATAAATTCATCTACATAACCATTATCCACATGTTGTAGTGGAAACATGTTCATTCCATCGGCCCGTCAGGCCTATGGTTTTGAAGCTCGGGCCCTTGCCTGGGCACTGGATGTCTTCCAAGGTGCCCCGTTGTTGAAATCCCTGTGTGGAAACAGAAATGGAGGCCACATGGCTGTGGAGATCATGTAGCTTAGATGGTTTAAGCTCACATTTCTTGGATGTGCCATGTCCAGTGCTGGCAACTGGGAACCAACCATGGTCATAGGGGTACTTTCTGGGGTTTACAAACATGGTTGTAGCCCAGCTGCACATCGAAGTAGGTTGTGGTTTGGTTTCTGCTTATCGATGTTCGTTTATATTGCTAGCCAGCGACTGTTGAATTCTTACACGGTAGCGTGAACATGTGGCAGCATTTCGTTTATTTTTGTTCGTGTGCTCGATTTAGATGCAGATGAGTTTGTTCATACATGGTAACGCCTCTAAAGTAAAGTATTGCAGCGAAGATGTGGCTCAGCTATCATTTGTAGATCATGTTTTTCTTATATAGACCAACAAAGATGTGGCTCAGCTATCATTTGTAGATCATGTTTACCCTTGGACCAACAGTGGTTATGATTTTAGCACCATTTTGGATCGGCAGGTGCCGTTCTCATCTTGGACGACATCGACCTACTGATGCACCCGCTGCGCAGTGACGCTTGGCAGAGATATTCGCGGCCGCCCAATGTCAATAGGAGACCCCAGCCTGGGGTGGATTCTGTTCACCAAATTGAGATGCCAATGTGGATGGAGTAACTGTGGGCGCATAGCACGTGGATGATCTGATTGTTGTAGGATTGTCTCTCATCCATGGCCCATGATCATTTTGAAGGATGATTGTGGGGCTCAATTTATGGATAGTCCATCTACAGTTTCATCTGAAGGTGAGCATCGTGGTCAGTCCCGCATCTATGAGATTGCTGTTTCAGCAAGTGTTTACCATAGGGACAGAATCATCGGTGCAGTTTCTATGGCCATCAAATCGCTAACGCTGTGGGAACAAGACTTTGAAATTACCCGTTAACTATGGTTATAGCCTATAGCCATGGGTTCATAGTGACTAAGTATGGTCAACTGTGAAATTACCTTAGGTGATGACGGCCATGAAAAATCATTAAATCAGGTATATATTGCCAGGTAGGAGTCACATCGAAGGTCACCAACAGCCATAACAGGGAGTTGCCAACAAGAACCACGGCCATACACGAATCATAAGCGACAACCACCAGGGAAGACACCAACAAAAATCATTGCTAACCATCGGTTTATTGATCATCAATTAAGTATTAATATTTATTGATCATCAATTAAGTATTGATTCAGCATCCATGGGCTCATACAAAACCTTATCCAACCATTAACCATGATCCCTCCATCAGAATTGACATGAGCAATGGTTCACCCCGATGACCAACATGATTCACCCCAGAAGTAATGGTTCACCCCATCAGAATCCACACATGAACCCCATAACTGGCCCATGACTCACCACGACTTCACTGCGCTGTAGGAATTGCATTGGCCGTTGGGCACGCAGCATTTGTTGGACTTCACGGCATCGGGTTCCACTTCAACGCTGACCTTGCGCGAGGACGATCAGTGCCTTGGTGGTGGAAGGATGTGGAAGGCATGGTTAAGGATTGGTCACTGGTGAGTGATGCCAAGTTCATGGTTGATGATGGTGGGGCAATTCATGGTTTTATGCTGGGTTTAAAGTTTGAAGCCTCGCCGGCAGCAAGATGTAGTTTTCCAAGCTGCAGGCGCGCGCATGCGCCGGTCCTGCCTGCGCCGGCCCGCATCCTGCGGTTCAGAGACGGCACGCGCGCGTCGAAGGGCTTGAAGGCGAGACTTCGACGAGAAGTTCCATCGACATGTCGCCCATGAGTGCGATCAGTCGAAGCGAAGCTGCCCACTGGTCTGACGGCAGCCCTCCCACCTCACAGACCCAGCTCAGAAGCTGAAATTGGATCAGGCTACTCTGGATCGCTACGCGAATATTCTGTTTGATATTTTAACCCAGACCTTTGATGGTAGCGGGTGACATGGCTTTGGAGGTGCTCAAGGCTTGTCCTGAAAGGAAACTAGAAGCATCCAAATTGGACTTGTCGAAATGAATGTCATCAAGCGTTTGCCCTCCCAGCCAAAACGCTGACCAAGTCACCAAGTGAAAGTGGCGCGATACGGAACCGAAAAGAAACGGACTGGCGCTGAATGTGAAAAAGCTACTTTGGAACACGGTCGCATTCCACGCTAGTGATGGTGGTCAATGCGGCACATACGGCAGGTTCATCCTAAGGGGGAATCGGAGGGATGAGCTCGACGCAGACTTCTAAGGCAGTTTGGCCTATGCCCATTATCAAATGAATATTTGCGATACTGGCAGAGGGAGAGATTCCATTTTATTCCTTCAGATGAGTTGCACATCGTATTTACGGATGGTTGTGCCTATTTTGGTGACATTCCTGGTATGCCGGTTTCATCCTCGGCCTGGGTTGACTGCACAAAGATGAAGATAGGTATACTCCAAACATTCAGACGCTGCGTCCCGGGACCGAGCAATCGAGTTTCATTGTGGGGAACTGTTTGCAGTGCTGCTTGTCCTCAATCAATTTTAGAAAGTTGAAATACTCACGGATTGTGATGCAGTATACAAGATGATACCGTCTGCCTTGCAATGTGGTGAGTACAGTGATCCACCCCAGTGCTGCAATCATGGTTTTGTGGCGGGGGTTTTGGGGTCATAAAGGTGACTTTATGGTTCATTATGATATGTAGGGAGAGTAACCGACAATGTGGTTAATGATGGTGATTAATGATGGTTAAGTAACGATGATGAACTGGTGATGGCTATGATGGTTGACAATCAGGGTGAATGATGATTACTGTCACTGTCCTTATTCATGGGGATTGATATGGGTGAATGCTAGTTTGCAGGGGCGAATGATTGTGAAAGATGATGGTTGATATTGTTGATTTTTGGGTGAGTTACTAAATTGATTAAAATGCCTCACAGCTGATGCAAAGATCGAGTGATGTTTGTACGCCTTTTGGTAAACGCAGCTGCCTAGAACCTAGCCAAACAATAGGCATCTACAGGAAACCACTGATAGGAAATCATTCATTACTACTTAGATCTATTTTCCAGACACTTCCCGTTGATCGACAATGCCCATCTATTTATGTATCTATTGATCAAGTCTATCAAATCTATCACTAGTAATTAATTACATCTAATTGATCAAATCTCATCTCATGTCATTTCATCCTCAATCTCAATCTCAGTCTCAAATCTACATAATCAATCCAATCCATGTGTCTACCTATTTAACTATGATTCTAGTCCATCTATTTGCCCGTTGTTTGTTTGTTTGTTTGTTTGTTTGTTTGTGTGTTTGTTTGTTTGTTTGTTTGTTTGTTTGTTTGTTTGTTTGTTTGTTTGTTTCTTTGTTTCTTTGTTTCTTTGTTTCTTTGTTTGTTTCTTTATCGGTATGTTTGCATATTGACCTGTCCTTTGATTTGCCTCTCTATTTTCGATGTGCCTATTTATCTATCTGTCTATCTGTCTACCTGTCTATCTGTCTATCTGTCTACCTGTCTATCTATCTATCTACCTATCTATCTATCTATCTACCTATCTATCTATCTATCTATCTACCTATCTATCTATCTACCTATCTACCTATCTATCTATCTATCTACCTATCTATCTATCTACCTATCTACCTATCTATCTATCTATCTACCTATCTATCTATCTACCTATCTACCTATCTATCTATCCATCTATCTATCTATCCATCTATCTATCTATCTATCTATCTATCTATCTATCTATCTATCTATCTATCTTCTCTACATCTATATTCTTGTGGGTCAAAACACTGTCCCCCAACTTGTCGCATCCCCAAATGGCCAATTTATTGACCCAAGCACCAGCTTGGCCCGAACCAATTTTTACGAAAATTGTTGCCGATTGCTGAGCGCTGTCCTCTACGATCGCTTCCAGTTACCATTGTAGTAGGTAACCAGCTGGTTTCTACCCTTGCTGTAACTCGGGTTGGCTACCTACTGTTTCATGGTGCCCAGAAGCATAGGGGATATCAAACACCAATCAACATGGCGTAACTCCAAACCATCAAATTACCACTAGTTCACCATCACTTTACCTTGCTAGTATTCACCATTGGTAATCATTATCAGACCATCATCCATTGGTTGGCCATCATTAACCAGTCGTTCACCGTCAAGTAACCATCACCAAATGTTCATTATTCACCTCCGAATCAGCATCAACCTTTGTTTAACAACCAATGAACCATCATTGAACCATCAATCCACCATTAATTCACCATCAGTTGACCATCATTTCTCATGATTCACCACCATTTACCATCCTTAACCACCCCAACATCCCCCCCATGTACCGCCAACCATCCCTGCTGGACACCGAGGAACGAGGCAGCCATTTCCTTCGTGGCTGGTAGCCCCGTGCCTCGAACCAACCAAGGAAATGATGACTTCGTAGATAGGATTTATTTGTGGATATTTTGATTAGTCGACCAACAGAGAAGTGTTCATGGAAGTAATATACTTGTATATTAGGTAAGCATATTTGTCAATATACTGGTTCGTCGACTAATATTGCTCATAGGAGTGAAACCAACAACCAACCAACCAATATTAGTGATATATTCAATAGTATATTAGTTGACTAATAGAGAATTAATTGTTCATACGGGTAATCTATTTGTCTCCTACAAAGATGGATAGTCACCAACAATTAAGGACAGGATATTTGTCGATATATTGGTTAGTCGACCAATATTGTTTGTAGGGGTGAAACCAACAACCAACCAACCAACCAACCAACCAACCAAATGATATATTAATTAGTCCACTAATAGAGGATTGTTCATAAGGGTCATATATTTGTCTGTTACCAACATAGGGGTAATGATATTCGTAGAGTGGTAATCCAGGTTTCTTTTAATATGGGATTGATTACAATGGTTAATGATAAGGATTAATGGTGGATAATCACCAACAATTAAGGACAGGATAATTTGTCGATATACTGGTTAGTCAACTAATGTTGTTCATAGGGGTGAAACCACCAACCAATGTTTCTGGATATTAGTTTGGCAGGTGGTTGTCAAGATTGTCCAAGTGCCATGTGTTGGTCGTTGGTGATCGCTATATTATTAATTTTCACACCTGCGTACATGATATAATCATCAAAAGATACTTGGTACGTTCATACATATTTTGATCTAGATATATACTTCATTCATCCGCTTGTGTACGCCTCGAATAGTTTAGAGAGTACTTAGGATGTCGATTCGCGATTTACCTGGGGTGGCCGTGCTGCTCAAATCAGTACAAACACGGAATGGTGAGAGCCGAGATCGTATGATGCCAGCTCCTAAAACCGTGGGAGGTGATTGACATAACAGCGCGGGATTAACTTGCAAACAGAAATATAAAGATTCAGACATGCTGATGCACTATCATTGATGTTCACTGGTTTCGTTGACAAAATAATGATCGTGTGTATAATTTGAAAAGGTTGGTGCCCACACACAAATCACTGAAAAAGAACACGATGTTCAGACAAATATTCACTACCGTTGTTCGCTGAGAATGTTGTGTCGCCAAAATTAAGTCATCTACAACTTTAAGATGGTCACCATCATGATTACTCCGGAGTCGCCCGCTGTTCACAAGACAATGAACACATTTCGGGATAGCGGGATGGTTCACAACCATGGCCACTATTGAGCGTTGGTTTGTCGACCCGCATCCTTGTTTGTAGGTGTTTTCAAGGAATCAGCTTGTGGAACTTAGTTTCCATTGTCATTAGTTGAGTTTGAGTTGTCTTAGGATAATTGTGGATGGTTCCCCAAATCATCCAATTTGACCATTTATAGGTAGTAAACCACCATTTTTGGGGTCCCCTATTTTGAGAAACAACCATACAGGGATACCCGTTGCCCTGCCATGGTGTTCCCCTGCTTGGTGAGACCATCACCAGCTCCCGGCCAAGCTCAGGTGGGTGCCCGCTGGCAGCTGGCGTTCCACCTGCTAGACCGGGGGTCAGGGTACGGGCGATGACGGTTGATCAACTCATGGTGAGCTGCTTAACTAGCTACTGGTTAGTGTCCAATGGTATGTAGAATGATGGTTGGATACACTGATGGTAGGCAATGATGCTTCATAATCAATGATTAATGTTTGTTATTATGATCAACAATCGTTATACTATATAGGTACATGCTCGTACACAACTAATGGCTGATTAGCGGATTGATGAATCATGATTCATAGCCAGGAATAAGTTGGATATAACTTAACCCTCGAGAGTAGCGCGACTCACAGCAGAAGTGGAAATCCTGCAGCGGAAGCAGGAGGAGAGCGACCGAAAGCAAGAGGAGAACGACCAGAACAAGATGCAGATCTCCTCGGCCATCCAGGCCCGGTAGAAAGCCGCAGGCCGCTCGAGGCTTTCGCGCATTTTCTCACTGCGACAGCCATGCCACAGGCACATTTTCTTCTTGGGTGCGCCTTGTGATTCTGATTTCACTTGGACATCTTTGGTGGATCAGGCTATTGGCCGTTCAGAGCGATTTCTTCTTCCTGCAGAAGGAGCTCCCTGCCATCCGAACGGACTTGATTCCACCTTTTTGGATGTTCCTCCCTGCCATCCGGGCTACGCGCCAATGGCTTTGTTTGCGCGGGAGGTTGTCCACCGTGCACGACGTCTTTGGAAAGAGCGATG
>VSDK01026905.1:993541-1007252 GCA_009767595.1 Symbiodinium kawagutii
AAGAGTGATGAAAGGGCTGCAGGTGACATGAAGCTGTTCTGGTTCTTCCTGCGGTTTGGGCCACGCAGACTTTATGTTGGGGCCCCTGCTCTTTCTTCTTCAGGATGTCGTTGCCCGACCTGGGCCCCCAAGTCTGTCCGCTGGACTGCTAACCAACCAACCAACCCTTCAGGTGGCTGCACTGCCATTGCGATTTGAGGCCAGTGCACTTTTCAATTTTGAACTTTGTACTAATGCATCCATGGGTTGGGCTGCTGTGGCTAAAAAGCTTAATGCAGCTCAAAATTTGGCTCTCACAAAGTAGGGGAAGGTGATGGGGCCTCCTTTGGCACAGGCGGCCGTAGTCGTTCATTGCTGATGTGAACAGCTGCGCTACAGGGACCCATAGGAAAATATCCACAGCTATGTGGGTACCCTCCATACCATACAGGATGATGGTTTTGAATGGAACGCTCCAGTGTTGAAAGTGCATTTCTGGACATAGACCTGTTTTCGGCAACAAAAATCAATGGTTTACATGACTGGAAAAAACATGGGGAGCCAACCGCTTTGGGCAATGATATGGAGCCAGATGGAGCCAGAACCACAGACATGGTAATACTATCATAGAAGGGTTGGAGCGACGCAAAGAGCTAAAACAATTAGTGGTTCCGCTGCTCGATCAGTGAGATCACCGAACATTTGGGTAATAGTAGGGGCTAATAACCCATGAACATTTGGCTACTTGTGGTTTGGCTTTTTGCGCTTTGGCCTTCAATCCCCAAGGCTTCTGGGAAGCACAGGCAGTCTGAAGGTTCGTTCTGCCAGCACTAATTAAGCTGAACATTCAAGATCGTTCTGCATGGTATTATTGAATCCTGGAAAACCTACGTTTTTTCACCAACAGCTCTTGGTGACCAAGACTTTGGCAGCCTGGACTGGGTGGCAAAACGGCCATCCCGCATGGCAGTTACAAATCGAATGACCGATTTATACCAGGGGGCTTGTCTACCACGGGGACGGTCCAAAGCTTGAAACCCCTTCCTGTAATGGTTCTACTCCACAGCTGTTGATCAAGTGGTGATGGGTTCTACAATCTGAATGCTGCATTGATGATATACTGTTTTTTTTGCCTTCGATCCTTGGTTGGATGTGCAGTTGGGAATTTAGCTGAGGATATGTTCCATGACAATGATTGGGTTATAACTTCTACATTTCGGGAGAGTTTCCCCATTTGGATAAAATGGTGTTGATGTTGCGCTTGGTTCATTGGGTGTAGTCAAAATTTCTCCCACCATCTGGAACGGTGGAAGGATTGCAACGAATTGTGATCCGTAAACACATGACAGCTTCGTAATCCTGGGGGCAATTTGGGCAAAGCATGCGGGATGCCGCCCAAATGACTTGGGTATTCAGTGATGACAGACTGCCCCTTCCGGATGTTGTGAAGTTTGCATTCAGTGCTGTTCGTTTCCGGAAAAGATCCGGCCAGACATTATGGGATGTTACTTGTCCTTCCGGCCAGATTTTGCTGGTTTGCGAAGAAAATCGTCGAACACAGAATTCCACTTGTCACTTGTGCATAACATCATACAGTTCCAACAATTACCAAAAGAAAAACTTGAAAGGTCCTGCAACGGCTGTTTTTCAGCAATACGAAAAGTATAGTAATTTGTTAAGTAGCTACTCTCACCCCTACAGTCGTTGAAAACTACCCCTATAACCCCTACAAAGTGGGCTATAACCCCCATAACTGGTAGTTAACCCTAGTTAGATTAGTTATAAACCAACTTAAAAGTGTTTGTGGGCCCACTTTGTAGAACTAGTATAGTCAGGAACTACCATAACCAGAAGCACTCCTTTAATCCAGGGCTCGTCACCCCTGTAACCCCATGTTTGTAGCTGCCATCGTCCTTGTCGAGGACGGCTTCTTCTCCAGTGGCCAGGGCACCTTGGTGCCGGGCCCGGCATACACCACGGCACAGCAAGGTGAGACGATGCGTGGATGGTGTGCAGCTGGGGTTAGGTCACCATGGCTGAAGCAACCCCGAACTAACCAAGGTTACTTTCCAGTACCATGACGGGTTGATCAATGGTTAGTTGTTGATCAATGGTTGTTTAATACCCATGATCAATGGTTGGCACCCATGATGTGATTTGCCGTTTTTTGGGGGTTGATCAACGATGGTAAAACGGTTTCTTTTACCATCATGGATCGATGGTAAAACATGGATAAACCCATGTTGATCAATGGTTGATTAGTTGTTGATCAATGATGGCAAAGGGTTGATCAACGATGGTTAATGATGGTCAATAGTGGTAATTTGTCGGCTGGATGCGCTGATGATATTGGTGCAGTTGTTTCAATTTGAATGTGTTTTACGATTTCGAAGGGTGTTCATCAATTTGTCCTTTGATCATATCCAAAAATTTGTGTCCCGTGATGTAAGTTCCTTCTATTCCCAGTCATCCATTATCCACTATCCATCATTTGATTGAATCCTAAATATCATCATTGACCCAACAATATCCAACCATTATGTCATCATATGTGTGATTAATTTGCACATAAATAATTGAATACATAAATAGAAATTATCATTTTAAATCATCATTAATATAAATATATATATATATATTATCGATATTATCATTGTCATAGATATCATCCAGGCTATCCACTATATATCATCATTAATTTCATTAACCCAACATTTTGACCTTCGACCGTCACCACCTGCGATCCCGGCGGCGTCCAGGCGACCCAGCAGCCCTGGCGGTCCTGGAGCGCCTGCGCGCCACGGTGCAAAAAGGGCTGCAACAGAAGCAGCTGCAACAGGCACCGCATTTGGCGCCTTGGCGAGGGGGGGGGAAGGGGTTGCTAGTTACTAACTGCCAATGGTAGTAGCTACCTAGTGAGTTGTAGTCAGTAATAGCCAATAGCTGGTAATAGTTAGTAATAGTAAGTTAGCTATAGTCAGTATAAGTTAGCTATAGTTTGTAATAGCCAGTAGTTATTGAGTTGACAATAGTTAGTAATAGTTATATAGTAGAGCAAACTAGTTAGTGATAGTTAGCAATAGTTAGCAGTAAGATGCGGTAAGTATTTAATAGCTAGGTAGTGATAGTTGATAATAGATGGTAATAGTTTGTAATAGTTTGTAATAGTTTGCAATAGTTTGTAATAGTTTAGTGGTTACTAACTAGTGAGTAAGGGTTAGTAAGGGTGAACTATTGTCAGTTTGTTATTGAACTTTTAAGCCAGTTATGTACTTTACTACACCAAGCCAGTTGGCATGGTGGTGGATGTTGATTAATTATGTTTGTTAGTTGGTGGATTGGTTCGTTCGCTATTGACCATCTACTGACAATGGCAATTGTATGCTAATGGTGCCATTATTGTGAGTAAATGGTCAATAGAATGGCTAATATACTAAACCCATCCATTTATATTAGTTAATCTTATTCACCATTTATACTAGCTAATGTGGCTAATTTTGGCTAGTAATAGCTAATAGTATTGAGCGTAATAAAACTTATGAGATAACAACTGCTTAATAGTGGTTAATTGATAGCTGATTGTACTAATGGGGTTAGGTAGTTATTTTTAGCCAGTTAGTTGGTAATAGAGAGTAGTTACATTAGTTAGTGAGTAACCATGGTAAATGTTAATGACAATTACTATTTGCAATAGTCACCTACTTAGTTGACCATCTACTGGTTGATAGCAATTTGTTAATAAGAATAATGATTAATACTGTTTTTAATCGACATTTGTTAGGTTAATAGGGGTTAATATCAACCATCAGCCCACTAAGCCACTAAGAATGGCTAACGATGGTGAAACCGTGAGCTAGTGAGGATTATTAGCTATCAATTAAGATTTCCATTTGCTGACTATGGTTAATATGCTTAATAGTCAGTAGTTAATTGTTTGAAATTCACTGTTTATAGCCATTATTGACCTAGAATGATTAATAGTTGTTAACAACAGTTTATAGTAGTAAAAACATGTTAATATGAATCACTAATATTACACATTAACCATCAAGCATCAAATTATAAGAATGGCTAGTAGCGTTTCATGGCTAATAACCGTTAGCTAGGTAGTTTAATGGTGATGGTTGCTATTAGATAGTTGGGCTAGTTAACCACATAACGTCTAATGTCCCCTCAATTAGCGGTTAGTCAGATGTTAGCTGTCGACTTGGTTCATGATAGTCCAGTAATACTTAATTGATAGTTTTATTGTGGATGCACAATGAATGTTGGTTGCTGGATGATATGTAATTGTTGGTTAATGGATGATGGTGGTCAATCACAACTTAAGTGTGGACTTGATAGTTAGTTGATGGCTTTCCTCGGTTTGTCAAGGATAGTCACTAGTAGCTGGGGTTAGTTCACGGTGATTCCATTGGCAAAACAGGTTCGGCAATTGGTCATGCGGCACCGGTTGCGGTGTACCTGGCTTATCTTGGTTTCCTTGTGAAATCATTCAGGATGGTTTAGGGGTACTAGACCACGGCTCCATGAAATCTATTTCAAGGTACCTCAGGATCGTGTCAAAGACTCGTGACTCAACAAACATCAAGAGCTTGCGTTTGGTGATCCCGGATGGTCGAAAAGTAAGCTCAAGACGCAGCATCAGCACGCAGTTGGACGAAAGACGTGCAATCGTATCGACACAAGTGTTCAACGAAAGACAGGTTACCCGACGACACAATGCGCAACAATTACGTAAGCAAAAATCTGGAAAAATGCGCCACACTACTCACATTGAACACCCAAAGCTGCTTGGAAGCTTTGGGGATGTAACCACTGTTATGAAGCACCAACTAGAAACTCTTCAAGGTCATGATGAGCCATAAATAGCCATTACCACAGAATCAACCACTATGAACTACTACTTGCACAAGGATGTTATGAAACATGATGAACCACTATTAATTACCACTATTAACCACTACTATTAACACAAGGTCAATGATCGATCTTATGTTGACCGCTATGAACCAACATCATTTGGCTGTGGGTCAGTTCACCCGGCTAGTCCCCCTGGTTCCCCTACCATTGACCAGCAAGCTTTCCCTATAAAATGCTTGGTTATTATCCCCTATTATTGCTGGTTTCTAATATTATCCCCTATTATTGCTTGGTTATTATCCCCTTGTTTTCCCTATTATCCCCTTCAGAATGCTTGATTATATTGACCCATAGCCATTTATCCCTATTCACCAACCACGCCTTGCTACTGCTCAGGTCTTGTTGTCCTTGGATTTCTACCACAAGGAGAGAGCGCGAAAGCCCTTGCTGGGTTGGTGGGTCTCTGGAATGGTTGCTTAGCAATGGCAAATGAATGGATTGTGATGGTTGTTTGGTGATTCATCATGGTTGATAGTTATGAAAGTGACGCTTAGGATGGGTGGTGAAAGGTTTTCAGTAGGATGTGTTATAGGATTTTTCAATAGTGATGATTTTTTGCTCATCTCACCCAGTGATAAGCATACTTTTAAACAGTGGCATGGTTTGCCTCATGAACAGGTTGATTTCCAGTGCTCGATTTCAGAGATGTTCATTCGTTTGTGGATTTCTCCAACCCTGCGGACCAACAAAAAATGGATGGCGTATTATTAATATCACTAAGCACCATGGTTTGTTGTTACTGCTTGGTGGTTTTTAAACATGTTTCAATTTCCCTATAGGAATCATTAACAAATGGTTGGTTGACGAACATGTTTCATAGGAGTTGAAACCACCATCAAGATTTGTAATGGATCAACCCCAAGGGTTGATTATTGGATGATAACTGTAGGAAACACCGAGCATGTCATGCGACTCGCACCTCCAAGCGTGGCTGCTGGGCCGTCGTTTTGCGTGTACTGGACGCAAAATTGGATGATAGTGCATGCGTTAAATGCGAAAATTGATTGTACTGAATGAAGTTTTGCTGCGTCAAATTGCTGTTGAACGGAATCTCATTCAAATTCAATTTTTCTTTGATCAAAAGCTTTCGGCATTGGGCCAGCATTTCATGTCAGGTTGAAGGCTGCCACGTGTGCTTCAGGAGCTTCGACCCATCTTGGCTGACTGGGCCCTGGTGTGGCTGAAGTCCGATGCGCAGAAGGCCGCCAAGTTAAAGAGCTACTGGTGTGCTGCTTGGCTTCTGCAGCGGCGGCGCCGGCTGGGTTGGTTCAAAATCTGGGTGAAGGATGATGGTTTAGTGAAGGTTAGTGGTGGTTAAGAGGTGGTTTAATGGTGGTTTGATGGTGGTCTAGTGATGGTTTAGTAGTGGTTTATTGGTGGTTTCAGCAATTGTAACGGTTCATGGTGTTTTTTGTGGTGCTTGATGGTGGTTGTGGTTCAAGGATGGTTAATGACGGTCAACTTTCACAACCGTTTCTGTTGATGGTTTATGAATGTTTATATGGTTGAATAATGGGGATGAGTGATAGCCAAAACATGTTGAATATGATGGGCAGTGATGATCCATAATCTATGTCAAGCATTGGCTTATTGATGGTCGATCATTGGCCAATTGATGGTTAGCTATACCGTAATGGCAAACCGATGGTCAATAAATAAAGTTCAACTGATGGTTATTGATGGCAAAAAACATTGCCCATTGATGTTCAATCTATGGCTAGCAATGGTTGATTGACAGTTCCTGAAATCCTATTTGATGACTCGTACTGGTTGATGCCGCCTAATGTAGGTTAACGCTTGATAGTGGTTAGCAATGGTGAACACATGTGAATACTTGAATGATCATCCCACAGAACGTAACTTGTTAGCAACCATTTGTAGTAACTACCATCAACGTCCAAGGGGAGATATTTGCCATTGATAAACTACGGTTGGATGTTAAACATTGAATCAACCAGGTGGGATAAACTTCCAAAATGTTGATAAACAGGCTGAAACCATGGTCACTAACGACTTAAGAGATGGGATCATCCTCCAGCAGTAACGGTTGCTGCTGATCCCAGTTCAACATTTGCACCGGGTCACGGCCCCTCCCAGGGCGATAGCAGCTCAGTGGAGGCGGGGCGCTGCCAGTGGAGGGGGATCCTGGGCCAATGGCCCATAGGGCCCATAGGGCCCAGGTATCCCTGGCTGTTCACATCCCCCCAGTGACCACTTGGATGATCATCCCACTTAGTAACTGGTTAGTAACCATGGTTATATGCTATTTATCAAGGATATAACCCACTTAGGGCAGTTACTAACCATGGTAGTGGGATGATCATCCAAGCAGTCAGTCGAACTGTTGGGATGTGAGTTCCTAGCCTTTCTTGGATGTTTGGTGATGACCCATGGCCCATATATGTTGAATAACACTAACCACCAAGGTGTTTTGTGGGAGATATGACCCGCACCAATGATTGGGATGCAGCTTCAGGGCTGTCAGGTGGCCATGGTGGAATCATCGAAGCTTGGAATATGACCTTCGCCATCTTCGCCGTTGACAAGAATTATAACGGTCGGCTTGGAGGCAGCTACTTAGGCATATAACTGGGATACAACGGAAACAAGTAACCCTGTAAGGTAGCTTATACCCTTATGACCATGGTCAATAGAAAACAAACTGGGGATGCACATCCAAGTATGCAGTTCGTAGGTGGTTTAGCCCAATCATTCTACTTGTGGGCGTTCATCCATTTCTGGTGGTGCAGAATAGTCTTTTCATCGAGAGTCGTAAGGAGGACTGAAGTCAGAACTCAAGATAAGACAATAAAAGTTGTGCAAACTGCAAACTATTTGTTTGCGTCATCACCAGCATGCTTACAGCTCAACGGTTTGTAGTTCACAGAACCTTTCTTTAATTTCTTGTTTGGATCCTAATTTGACATCTATGTTGATAGTTTTGAAACCTAAGAATATTCACACTACTTGTTTAAAACCTCTCTATTAGCCATCAAGACCTGGCGCAATATTTCTTCCTCATGTGAGTTGTGGTAAGCAGTGAAGCTTCCGAGGTTCGGTGAGGTTCGGTATGGTCATCAAGCTATTAAGCAGTTGCATCATCATTGACTAATGATGAGTTAGAAGACATCGGTTTTGATCATGGCACACACGATGACCACATTTTTTGTGGCTAGCGGATTCCTAGAATGCTCGAATGCTCTTGACTCATACTGACCTCACACATCGTGTGAAATGTGTAGACGCTGTAGACCCTGCTGAGGAGAGTGCAGAAGTCCACGCTTCTGAGTGAGATTTCAAACAAGGGATTCATTGCCGTCGGCAAAGTGGCATCCAAGGAGGCGCAAGAAAACTGCAGAGCCATCCTTGGAAGCAACCCACGCACGCAGTCTCAATGCTACCCCAGAATCGGTGGCCACGCGTGGCACCTGCCTACGTATAGGCGTGGACAAGGTCATGCAGACAGTGGCTCAATCCGTCGCAGCACTATTGAAAGGTGCAAGAGCTGGAGGTATGCTGCAGAAATCATAACAGACCAGGACGCAGTGGTACTGCACTGCTATTGGAGCATGGGGATCCACCAACAGCACAAGCAAGTTTATTCCACTCTCAGGCTGAAAAGCTACGTACGGGCAACTTTAACAAGCTAGTGCTGTTGGTTGCCCTCTATCAGAGTGGAAAATGAAGACCCTACAGGAGGAGCTTGAGAAGCTTGCCACTTTTTGGCCTATTGTACAGCCAGAAGTTGCCAACAATGAGTTTTATGAAAGGCCGGACTACACCAGCAGAGGATCCAGGAAAGTTTTCAGAATTGGAGGCTGCAGTGATAGGAGATCTGACCGGACCCTTTTTGTTTCACGAAGTTGATGCTAGCTCTTGTCGCATACATGGGTTGCGCCATGCCAAATATGATGCCTCAGGCGTCCCCATCATGGCTCTCTATTTTGCCTCGGTTGTTCTTTGTGATTTGTTTCCATCCATGTGATGTTTTTTTTTAACCGGCGCGTTTCATTCAATGACGCCTTTAGGTTTGCAGATAGAACAGTGAACCACAGTAACAACCGTATTTATCGATACCAAAAACCTCTAGCAAGAACACCAAGACTGTTGAAAATGTTGGGAGATTGGAACCTCATGGCTGCGGGCGATTTCATCCTGTGCCCCTGGTTCCCCCATCATTAATCAGCAAGTTTTCCCACTTTTCCTGTTGGTGAACTTATCCCCCTTTATTGTTGGTTAAGATTGACCCAACTCGCCATGTAGTTGGTATCCCTTTTAATTTTTAGTTATTACCCCCTAGTATTAACCATTCACCACCTGTCATTGTTGGTTACCAGCTCGACCCATAGCCACATTTAGCTGGTATATCCCCGATTGTTGTTGGTTATCATTCCCTATCATTGATCATTAACCATTCATATTGTTTTTTTTTTTTTTCTGGTGAATGATTAACACTCGGGGATGATATCAATGATAACCTATGATTGTTGGTTATCCCCTCTTATTGTTGGCTAGTATATCCCCTATGATTGTTGGTTATCACCCCTTATAGCTAATCATTAACCATTCACCCGCGAGTCAACCTTAGTGATTTCTCTTGACCTTCTGACCAATGAAATTCCGCGCCAGGGCTTGGCCAAAGACTTGGGCGATGCACAGCTGCGCCTTGACCGCGACAGCCCCATGGGGTCAGCAGCATGGCAGGGATATGGCAGTCATCACCAACCAATACTGATGATAAATGGTTGATATCGGATGGTTGAATATGCCCAAGTCATGGTCAATGATGGTTAAGGGTGGCTGATTGGGGGATCACAAGCAACAACGATAGGGATATACCAGATGCTGATGGGTCAAGCCACCAGTACTATACAAACGTGTTTTAAAAAACAAGTGATGGACGGAAAAAAAAAAACGTATACAGACTGTTGCCCCGCGATTAGTGAAAGATTCTTGTCAACATGGGCAAAGCAACCAGAGGACTCTCAGAGGACTGGCCCACAACGAAGCCTCTCGAGGTGGAGAAGCTTCAGGAGCAGCCTCCAAACGCAGCTGAGCCCAGAGAGAAACCAGGAGTTCCAAGCACAGAACGAGGACCTCCAAACCCGGCTCCGCCACGAGAAGCAAGAGCTTCAGCGCCTTCTGGCCCACAAGGCGCAGCTAGAAGCGCAAACTGCGCAGCTGGAAACGCGGTTTGCGCAAACTGAGCAGCTGGAAGCGCACTCGGTGAGAAAGAGGCGCAAATTGCGCAGCTGGAAGCTCGCCCCGCCCACGCCAGAGAGATGTGGAACAGGCCCAATCAGGTTGGACGTTTGCAAAGCACCTCGATCACGACCTGTGATCTCTCACACCCTGCGGCCAAGTCGGCCAAGTGAAGTCATGATGCGCACTGACGTCAAAGGTACGGCGACCAAGGCCTGGTTTCGCCAACTTCGACGTTTGCAGAGTTATTGCCATGCTATCCAAGCAGGCAAACCTGTGCCAGTGCCATGGCCTACAGATTGGAGTTGTGGACTTCGATTAAGCGTGTTTCCGGGTTCACCTGTGACTTTACTACGGACCCAATCAGGCTGACTCAAGTTGCATTAGTGGACGCATGAAAATTTAAATCATATAGGTATACTACTGCCTTTTAGTTAAATTGCCTACACTTAACAAAGCAGGTCTATAGTAGATACCTAGGTCAACCAAGTGTTACTCTTTTTGTAACAAGGGAATTGTGCGGGTAATTTAGTAACAAAGCCAAAAAACTGCAACAAATCAGGAAAAAGTAACACAGATGATTTGGTGGAATCATCCGGGAAAAAAAAGGTACAACTGTGTGATGGTATTTTTGCAAATCTGGTTTCTGGGAATTTCCGTCCCAATTCCGGGGATTTTCGTCCCAAAATTTAGAACACAACACTAAAAACCAAGTTAACATGGTTTCACGGGCAAGTATGTCATCACATTGTGCTTTAAATCCCTTACGATCAAAGAAGGAAACAAATCCCAAAAATGGTAACGCATCTCGAAGACCTGTTTTTTTCCGTTTGTTACCTTATTTTGCGATACTTTGGAGTGACTAGGTAGTAGTTTCTCGAGTCATAGGGTATAAACAATATAAACCATTTCAAGTGGCAAACTAACCATAACTTGGGGTTCCTGATGGCTCTAGAAAGACCCCTATGATTATCAAGCCTTTACAAATCATTGGGTCACAAACATCGTTAGGTTGGCCTTCAATTGATGTATTTTATCACCAAAAAGAAGCCATTCGTGATGTTTACCAACCATTGTTGCTAATCCTTACCATTTTTTTTTCCCACGGTAAGCTACACTGGAACTTTACCCAACCGTGTATTCCCAGCCATCGCCCCCAACGCTTAGTTTCCCCAGCCATTCCACCAACCATTTTACCAAGGTTACACTGGTTATCCCTACCAACCATCTTGGTAAACCTAGGTTACACTGGTTATACCAGGGATAGCCCAATGGTTAGCTACCTACCAACCATGACGTAGCATGACTTCCCCCAACCATTTTGCTTGGCATCGCCCGACTGATCCTCAGGAAGGCAGTGAACTTGATCCGCAGCTGGCTGTCCACGTCGCTTGTCAGATGGGGGCCCTGACCACCTAAGTTGTCATTGGGAGATCCCATTGGATCCCAGGAGATCCCATTAGTCATTGGGAGATCCCATAAGTCATTGGATCCCATTAGATCTCATTAGATCCCATTAGATTTCATTAATTCTAATCATTCATGCTCGATCGGTGATCATTTCATGGCATCATAAACTCATAAACGTCATAATGTTTTGCAACTTGGGGGATCCCTATTTTGGGGGATGGCATTCTACAACAAACAAAGCAAATCGGTGGTGTCTCAAATTCGGGGACCCCGATTTAATCGCCAAGTGATGATCTAAAACAAACTAATCATGGCTGACGCTAATTGGGCCCCCCTATGTTGAGAAACAAACAAATGGGAGATCTACCAAGTGATCATAACGAAGGATTTGGTCTCAATGGGGTGGTCATAAGTGTGTATATTGACACACAAACCCAATGCGTCACGGTAAACCTGTTTTTGACAAAAGCTTGGGGTGGTTCTTTGTTTGTATGAATCTCCAATTATTAATGCTCAAATTATGGTTCACTAAAAGTTAGTACTCGGTAACAGTTGTCAATACTTAATGGAGTTGTTTGGAAATTAGTGATTTATGGTTGATTATTGGGTAGATTGTGTTTGATTTGCTTATGGTTGATTGAGGGTCAATGTATGCTGAGTTAATACAATTGATTAATGGTTGATCAAGGATTGACCAGTGGCAGGTGTTTGGTTTGTACTGATGTAAGCTCATTGTCAACGTTGCCATGCTCTTTGGTATTCTGGTATGGCTGCCTTGGACATCCAAGATTTCTGGATGGTTTGCCTAGTGCGGATGGCTTGGTTTGAGAGGTCATGGCTTTCCATCGACGGGCTGTTGCTTGATGTCCAGACGATGGTTTCACTATAGCCTGGGGCTGTTTTCCTTTTTTTGTATGCAATATATAAAAGTTCCAGTCTTGAAGATAGTAATGATTTTAGTATTGTATAAATTGTTTGATCATTATCGCTGTTCATGCAAGTCTAGCCTCCTATTTGAAAATTGAAATACACAATTCACCTACGTTTTGAGCATTCGCAGGTAGACATTGTTGATGTTACTGCCAGAGTTGGGGCAGAAAACCTGATGTTTCGATCACATTTCACAAAGCTTTGATGAGTAGCACAGTGACATACTTCAGATGTGTTTGACCATAGGGTTTGATTAAGCCATGAACCATGGAAACACCATAAATTCTAAATGGGCCATGATGAATCGTTGATCAAGTATTCAGCAACCATTGAATAATGTTGTTTCTGATTTAACCAATCATGAATTAACCATCAACTGGATTAAATAATCATTATCAATACGGAACTATCCTTGTTTGGTTTCCCTTGCGCTATTTGTTCCTGATGAACATTTGATGAACCATTTGTGGTGTCGTTGTTCCGATATAGTCGCCATGTTTTACGCCATTGTTGCCAGTACCTCTATTAAACCTATATAGTTGATGGTTTCATTTCAACATCTTCTGTTTTTTACCATGTTTGTGATGGTTGGTTGGTTGAATAGTATCTGTCATTCAGGTGGTTCAACCACCAACCAGAGTAGATCTCAATCGTAACATCCATGGGATCCATCCATCCGCCGCCCCACATGGGTGGCTTCGCTGCGCCGTTGGATGCAGCGCTGTGAGGCTATTCCCCCACTTGGCATCTCGGATCCACCGGGTGCACTACGGTTTGCTGGATGAGGTCGGATGGCCGGGAGCCGTTGATGTGGCTGATGGTGCGGTTGGTGGCTGTTGAGAACTGTTGAAGATGAAGGGTTAGTTGATTTAGAAGGGTTAGCTGGATAGATTTGGGATGGTTAAGGATGATTTGAGATGAATATAGATGTGGATCCTGCTGATTTAGAAGGGCTGAGGATGATTTTAGATGAATCATGATGACTTCTGAATATAGATGATGGTTTTGTGTGAATTGTTGGATGAACTCTTGGTACGGGAAACAACTTCCGCCTTGAAGTGTTCAAGTGCCCCAAGTGGATGTTGCCCTGACAATGTGGGGACCAATGTAGGATACACAGATTGCTGGAATCTACAAACCAGATTAGACTACCTCAAAATAATCATGGTTGACCATCATGGTGAAAGCATGTGCCAATCAGAACGAGTTGGTATATGGTATGCATCATCATCATCATCATCATCATCATCAGCATCATCATCATCAT
>VSDK01026914.1:7351-22842 GCA_009767595.1 Symbiodinium kawagutii
CCTGCTGCTGCTAAACGCCAAGCCGTGGCTCCGGTCTTTGCTTCTCGTTTCTGCGGCAGGTGGCTGAACGGCACTGCTCGAAGTTCTTTGACCCGCGTTTGGTGACGTCAGCTTGGGTGCTGGGCCATACCGCTCTTTACAAGCTCCTTCACGGTCACTTTGAGATGGCTTGCGTTGCCAGGAGTGGTCTTCTCGTTTGGCATGCTGGGCCGAAGATTTGTAAAGGGCGGGTGGGCACCGTGGTGCTCTGCCTGGGAGATTTGATTCGCTCACTTGGGGGGGGCTGGGGCCTCCCTCTCAATTCCGTCTTTCTGCGGTTTGGGTACAGCTTTTTACATCTTCGCACTTATTCATCGGCCATTAACAGGTGCCGCTTTTTTTGTACGAAGCTGCAACGCTTGGGCATCTACAGCTGGCTGGAATCGTGGGCAGTTACTTGGCTTGAGCAATTGAATTCTTCGGACTGATGCTGAGGGAAGAACGGACGATGCCTAGTTGACCGCCTTTTGAGATGAGTGAGTGCAGAGTGTCATCTATTTCACCTTGTGCATATGCTTAGTATAGCCTGCTTGATGACCTTAATGATGGGGCGTTTTGTTTTTGTTGGGGGTTGGTTTGGTTTGCTGGTTTGTTTGTTTTTGTTTGGTGCTGGTTGGTCTGGTTTGGTTTTTTGGGTTGTGCCCGTACGGTCATCATGTTTTAATTGAAGCTCATGTGAAATCATGTGCAGTCTTTGCAGCTTTCCGGACTACTAGTGACCTGCATCGTGTGTGCAATAGGCACTTCCTGGAAAAAAACATATGTTAAGTATAGCTCGCTAGATGACCATTGAAGATGGGACTGCTTTGTCCGTTTGCTGGTTTGTTTGTCTTGTGTTTGGTGCTTCTTATCGACCTTAGCTTAGTGCTACCGAGGCGATGCAGGCGAGCAAAAAAAAATCTTGTGTTTGGTGCTGGTTGGTCTGGTCTAGTTTTTGGGTTGTGCCCATACGGTCATCGTGCTTTAATTGAAGATCATGTGAAGTCATGTGAAGTCTTTGCAGCTTTCCGGACAACTAGTGACCTGCATCGTGTGTGCAATAGGCACTTCCTGGAAAAAACAAAGCAGATGAGGATGATGAGGAAGATGTGGAAGATGAGGAAGATGTGGAAGATGAGGAATATGAGGAAGATGTGGAAGATGAGGAATATGAGGAAGATGAGGAAGATTAGGAGATTGCGAAGGATGAGGAAGGTGATGGCGACGATGACGATGACTATGATGACGATCATGACGAAAATGATGAAGATGATGAAGATGCAGATGATGAAGATGATGAAGATGATGCAGCTGAGGAATGCAGATGACAGATGAGGAATTGCAAATGATAAGGGTTTGCAGATGAACAGGAAGATGACGAAGATGAGTAAGATGAGGAAGATGAGGAAGATGAGAAAGTTTTCGAAGTTCAGGAAGATGAGGAAGATGAGGAAGAGGATGGCCATAGGGAGGAAGGTGACGGCAACAAGGCCGAAGATGATTGCAGCGCTCATGAGGATGATGGCGGTACGGCTGAAGATGCTGAAGATGATGAACATTATGAAGATTTTTGAAGACAATGACGCGGTTGAAGTTGATGAAGATGACAAAGATGATGAAGATGATGAAGATGAGGAGGAAAAGGAAGGTGATCACGATGATCGTAACGAGTGCGGCAATCACTATGGTGAGGATGATGCGGATGATGTTGATGATTATTCTCATGGCGATGATGACGGCGACGGCGATGATGGAGATGATGGCAGGGACGGTGATGATGGAGATGATGGCAGGGACGGTGATGATGGAGATGATGACAGTGATGGTCATGATGAAGATGTTGCAGATGATGAATATGATGAAGATGATGAATGAAGATGATGAAGATGAGGAAAATATGGAGAGGAGGGAGAGGTTGAAGATGATGAAGAGGATAGAGAGGTTGAAGAGGATGAAGAGGATGAAGAAGATGAAGAGGATGAAGGGGATGAAAGGGATGAAGAGGATGAAGAGGATGAGCAGATGTTCAAGAGCATGAAAACCATGAAGATGAGGAAAACGCCGCAAGTGTGGAAAATGGTGAAGATGACAGAGATGAAGATCGTGAACATATTCTCTGAAGGGGAAGACCCTTCGCTGAGACCGTTGCAGGAATAAAAGTGCGCGTGTAAGATCGCCGATATGAAAAGGCGTGAGAGCGCACAAATATGACACAAATGCGAGGAGCGTATGTGAATTCAAAATAGGGAGCGCAGGTGCAAAATCAGACGCTTCGGTGCACTTGCAGAGAAATCGAGAGCAGATAAATACCAACAGAAATCAAGAACGGAAAAATGAGACGGGCGCACTCGCGCATGTGTTCACGCCTATGAAATTCAGGTGGGTGAGCGCGTTTGAACAAGTTGCGCGTGAAAGACCATGGACTTTCACGTGAGAGGATGCAGTGAAAAGCAGATTTTGTCAACGCGGGTGAATTCGATATTTGTTTCTTTCCTTGCTGGTAGATATCTGGAAAGTTGACAGGGATGGCAGCCAAAATTAAAATTTCCGATTTTGTTTGTAAGATGCGCCGTCAGATCTCATGCCCTCTTGGCGCCCAGCGTTTATTCCAAGTGATGTCAATGCTATGACAAAATTTTGAAGAATTCAATTTCTGCAGTAGTCAGTGTCTGATTGTGGTGTTTGTCTCTTTGCAGTGTGAGATTGCCATGTGGCGTTTCGGATTTGGTCAGTGTTGCTGTTTTAGAAACCGCTGCCGCGACCGCAACTACATGAAAACCTTGTGGCAGGTGTGTCGTTTTTTGTGAAAAAATGTCACATGACCCATCAGAATGTCAACGGCGTTGATTGCGCAGGAACAAGAAGCAATGACAGGTGTGTTGGTGAATTCCAATCTCTGCTTTGCGTGATGTTGTTGTTGTTGTTGTTGTTGTTGTTGTTGTTATTGTTGTTGTTGTTGTTGTTGTTATTGTTGTTGTTGTTGTTGTTGTTATTGTTGTTGTTGTTGTTGTTGTTATTGTTGTTGTTGTTGTTGTTGTTATTGTTGTTGTTGTTGTTGTTGTTATTGTTGTTGTTGTTGTTGTTGTTATTGTTGTTGTTGTTGTTGTTGTTATTGTTGTTGTTGTTGTTGTTGTTATTGTTGTTGTTGTTGTTGTTGTTATTGTTGTTGTTGTTGTTGTTGTTATTGTTGTTGTTGTTGTTGTTGTTATTGTTGTTGTTGTTGTTGTTGTTATTGTTGTTGTTGTTGTTGTTGTTATTGTTGTTGTTGTTGTTGTTGTTATTGTTGTTGTTGTTGTTGTTGTTATTGTTGTTGTTGTTGTTGTTGTTATTGTTGTTGTTGTTGTTGTTGTTATTGTTGTTGTTGTTGTTGTTGTTATTGTTGTTGTTGTTGTTGTTGTTATTGTTGTTGTTGTTGTTGTTGTTATTGTTGTTGTTGTTGTTGTTGTTATTGTTGTTGTTGTTGTTGTTGTTATTGTTGTTGTTGTTGTTGTTGTTATTGTTGTTGTTGTTGTTGTTGTTATTGTTGTTGTTGTTGTTGTTGTTATTGTTGTTGTTGTTGTTGTTGTTGGGGTTGGGTTGGGTTGGGTATTGGTGTTGGGCATGGTGTTGGTGTTTGGTTTGGTGTCGGTGTTGTTGTCGTTTTTTGTTGTTGTTGTTGTTGTTGTTGTTGTTGTTGTTGCTCTTGTTGTTGTTGTTGTTGCTGTTGTTGTTGTTGTTGTTGCTCTTGTTGTTGTTGTTGTTGCTGTTGTTGTTGTTGTTGTTGCTCTTGTTGTTGTTGTTGTTGCTGTTGTTGTTGTTGTTGTTGCTCTTGTTGTTGTTGTTGTTGCTGTTGTTGTTGTTGTTGTTGCTCTTGTTGTTGTTGTTGTTGCTGTTGTTGTTGTTGTTGTTGCTGTTGTTGTTGTTGTTGTTGTGGTTTTTGTTGTTGTTTTTGTTGTGGTGTTGTTCTTTGTTTTATTGTTGTAGTTGTTGTTGTCATTGTTGGTTGCTGTTGTTGCTGTTGGAACTGAAGCCCTGGGGGTCCTTCATTCAATTTTTTTGAGTTTTTTCATTTGGACGAATTGTTTGACGAACAGGTTTTTGCTCAATCAATTTCTCTATGGTCAAAGGAAGTTTCAAAGAAAATTCCGTGTTAAGAACATTTACGATGATGACAATGACAGCTAAAGCCACGATAGTTAAAGCGCTGGAAAGCTAAACTCACGATAGTTCAAGCGCTAAAATCACGATAGTTCAAGCGCTGGAAAGATGAAGTCACAATAGTTAAAGCGCTACGAAGTTCAAGTCACGAGAGTTAAAGCGCTGGAAAGCTAAAGTTCCGAGAGTTAAGGCAATGAGGGTTTCAGTCACGAGAGTTAATGCAATGAAAGTTAAAGCAATGAGAGTTAAAGGCGCGAGAGTAAGAGCAAAGAGAGATTATAGCGCTGAGAGTGAAAGCTATGAGTTATAGCGCTGAGAGTTAAAGCTATGAGACTTAAAGTCTCGTGAGTTAAAGCGCTGGAAAGCTAAAGTCATGATAGGTAAAGCAATGAGAGTCAAAGTCAGGAGAGTTAAAGCAATGAGAGTTAAAGCAATGAGAGTTGAAGTCACGAGAATGAAAGCAATGAAAATTAAAGCAATGGAAGTTCAAGTCATGAGAGTTAAAGTCTCGAGAGTTAAAGCAATGGAAGTTAAAGTCACGAGAGTGAAAGCGCTGGAAAGCTAAAGTCGCGAGAGTTAAAGCAATGAGGGTTAAAGCAATGAGAGCTAAAGTCATCAGAATTAAAGCAAGGAGAATTAAAGCGCTGGAAAGCTAAAGTCGCGAGAGTTACAGCAATGAGGGTTAAAGTCTCGAGAGTTAAAACAGTGAGAGTTAAAGCCTCGAGCGTTAAAGTAATGGAAGTTAAAGTCGCGAGAGTTGAAGCAATGGAGTTAAAGTCGCAATCTGTGTGACTATTGTGATTATTGTCACTTCTTGAAATTGACAAACTGAAAAATGGTTGAGGTCTCATGCGGCAGCTTCGTGCCAGCGACGATCTGTGTGATTGTTGTCACTTTTTGAAGTTGACAAATTGAAATATGGAGGACATCTCACAGGAAAGCTTCGTGCCGGCGACCATCTGTGTGACTGTTGGCCTTTTTTGAAGTTGACAAGTTGTAAAATGGAGGACGTCTCGCGCGACAGTTTCGTGTCGGAGACGATTTGTGTGACAGCTGTCACTTGTTGAAATTGACGAATTGAAAAATGGTGGAGGTCTCACGCGACAGCTTCGCGCCGGCGACGATCTGTGTGACTGTTGTTGGTTTTTGAAGTTGACAAGTTGAAAAATGGTGGAGGTCTCACGCGACAGCTTCGTGCCGGCGACGATCTGTGTGACTGTTGTCGCTTTTTGAAGTTGACAAGTTGAAAAATGCAGGAAGTCTGACGCGACAGCTTTGTGTCGGAGACGATTTGTGCGACAGTTGTCACTTTTTGAAGTTGACAAGTTGAAAAGTGGAGGAAGTCGCGCGCGACAGCTGTGTGCTGGAGATGGTTTGTGTGACTGTTGTCACTTTTTGAAGTTGACAAGGTGAGAAATGAAGGAAGTCTCGCGCGAGAGCTTCGTTTTTGAAGTTGTCGACGTGCGAAATGTGAGGAAGTCTCGCGCGAAAGCTTCGTTTAGTAAATTTTGGGTAGAGAGCCGGCTCGCGAAATGCTGTGTTTTGCAATGCAAAGTGCGCTGCTCCGACGTTGAAAGTAAGCTCCGCGAAACGGCGGGTTCAGGCTTGGCTCGGGCGGGGGTCGTGTGACGGTCGTCAAAAATTGATGTCTGGGATGCGTTTTTGAAGGAAGTCTCGCTTGACGGCTTCGTTTTCGAAGACTATCCGTGTGACTGTAGTCGCTTTTTGAAGTTGACAAGTTGAAAAATGGAGGAGGTCTGACGCGACAGCTTCGTGCCGGCCACCATCTGTGTGACTGTTGTCAAGTTGACAAGTTGAAACATGCACGAAGTCTGACACGACAGCTTTGTGTCGGGGACGATTTGTGCGACAGTTGTCACTTTTTGAAGTTGACAAGTTGAAAAATGGAGGAGGTCTGACGCGACAGCTTCGTGCCGGCCACCATCTGTGTGACTGTTGTCACTTTTTGGCTGCTTCTGGCTGGTTCAGGCTGCTTTTGGTTTCTTCTCGCTGCTTGTGGCTGCTTTTGGCTGCGCTTCTTGCTGCTTCTGGCTGCTTCTGGCTGCTTTTGGCTGCTTCTGTGCTTGTGGCTGCTTTTGGCTGCTTCCGGCTGCTTGTGGCTGCTTCTGGCCGCTTTTGGCTGCTTTTGGCTGCTTTGGTTTTTCTTCTTCCTGTCTGTTTTTGTTGTTGTTGGTGGTGGTGGTGGTGGCGGTTGTTGTTGTTGTTGTTGTTGTTGTTGTTGTTGTTGCTGTTGCTGTTGCTGTTTCTGTTGCTGTTGCTGTTGTAGTTGTTTGCGCTGCGACAGTATAGGCGCTTGATGGTTTCGAAAATTATACGCACGATTGTTTTCAGTTTATAGTGAAATTACCTTGGAAACTTCCGCCCCCGGCTTGCCCGGGTACTACTGGTAAAAATGCATACTTTGCGTCACTGGAACTAGATTTCAAGACATGCCAATTTTCCTCACAGCACTTATTATCATGTTCTGTCTTTAGTTAACTCATTTGGCAGTTTTTATTGATCAGTTCCAGGTCAAGACCGATCACCAACCTCGATTTTTTTATTCGTAGTCAAATCATGCAAATCATTTCACAATTTCCAAAACTTGATGGATCCGCGCCTTTTTGTACCAAATTCCTTCTAAGGGGCACCTTGCCGAACCATTGTGGATGCCAAGCGTTTCAAAGGCTAAAATTCCTATCAACCCAAATTTCATATCGATCATTCCCGCCTCCATATGGTCCTTGTGCTTGCATTGGGCCACCTCATGCTAGGCCCAGGATCAACTTTAAATGCCTTTTTGTTTGTACAAATAAATCAACAAATGCGGAGATGTGCAAAAATAAAATGCAAGGTGTATCACCTTCTGATGTTGAAAAAAAATACGTGGTCAAAACATGTTTTCAATTGACATAATTTGTCCCAGTTTGGGTGGGGAGGTTTGGTAGGCCTTTTGTCACACCCGCTTCCCTTGGTGTTTTTTTGAAGGAAGTGTTCTTCGGATTGACCCAAGGCTGCTGGGAGTATGCCAGGCCATATTGCATTAATTTTGCACCGGTTGCGTCAAAAAAAATGATTTGCACCCAAACGTTTTGGCAAACAGCAAACTCGACTTTGCAACAGCCCAGCGGTGACCAACACTTCTATATATGTACCATATAAAAAAGTATGTGTATATATATATATATAGTGCCATTGGACCTTTTAAATTCTAGGTCAAAATTTCACAATCATCAGGGAGTGGCTTCAGAAATTAAACCCCAAAATCCTTGTCGGTGCCAAGCAAGCTGGGCTATTGTCAGAACCCTTTCTGGAATCCACAGTTAATTTTATATTTGTCACTTGTAGACCGAAGCACCATTCTCAATCAAAGTGCATGTGGCCATGGGTTTTTTAATTGAACCGGTGTCATTTAGACTTACTTTGTTGGCTGTCCCAAGCGTCAGGCTAGGTTGCCATGGAAAACCCAAGAATTGAAACTACAATCCATTTAGTTTGTGCTGCAGCATTTGGATTCACATTTTGCAAGTGGCATGATGCTGAAAAACCACATTGTGTACAGTGTTTTCCCTGACAATTTTGCGCTCCCAGGTTGTAGGCAATCATCAAGCATGCGGGAACAAATTGCAAGACCATGATGAAGATGTTTGGTTTCCTTCCTGATTGGTAAGAAACAATGGCAAGCCCTTTTGGGGACGCGTTTCCCCTTAGATCTCCCCTTGCAGAAAGTGCCTGGCATAGTAGTTGTTTTGAGTCAAGTTTCTGCACGTCAACAGAGGTTGCATTTGCGCTTTGTGTCTAAGGTGCTGCAAGTGTTCCAAGTCTTCCTGTGACTCCGGGTGGATTTCCTGCTGGAAACCAAGACTTCAGTAAACGCATTTTGAATCGCGACATTGAAAAGAGAAACGGATTTGAATGCAGTGCCAGCTTTCTTGAGCTTTTGGGCCAGAAGTTTATCCGTGGCCCCAAGGCACTTCTAGATGCTGCGCGGCAACAAACAGAGCTGGTGTTTTGGATTGTCAGGTCAGGAGAAAGGCTTGGATGCAAACATTTTCTGTGTACATGCCTCCTCTCCATGATAGGACAGTCCAAGAGCATGAGGGCAGACTTCAGTCCTTGTTCAGCACTCAGCGGTTTTCTTCATAAGAATGGCCACAAATGACCTACCTTGGCTGTGCAGAGAAATTCAAGCAGGTCCTCAAGTGTTCGGAATGCAGGTATTATATGAGCAGCAGCGTGATAGGTAGGCCTCGTTCGGCTGTTGTTTAACTTTCCCAGGTAAATTGATTAAATGGAGAACCGTCCTCAAATAATTTTTCAGGGAAGCCAGCGCCTTTGGCACAATAATACCATTGGAAATCAAAATGTTCAAAGACATTTTCTGCAATCTTCTATCATCTTTCATGATTTTCCATCAAATATCTTCCGTCCTTTTCCTCAAACTGCGAGAATCTCACTGCTCGCGAGCACACGCTGCTGCCTACAAGTGACGAGGTCAAGGCAATTGGCTGATCAGCTATCAGTGACAAAGTTGTTGAGTGAGGACCGCCACATAAACACTTTGCGAAGTCACTTGCTCTTTGCAGCCCCGAGAACGAATTCGAATTCATTTTCTCACATTTGCTTATTTATCTAATGTTCTGTATATGTGTATATATGCACATACACATACACATGCCCATATGAATACATGCATATATGTCCACATACGTATACATATATGTCTTTGCACATGTAAACATGTAGATAAATGTTGTAAATAAATAAATACATATGTACGTACATACATTTATACATATATAGATATATGCATGTATATATATATACACATATATATATATATATATCTGTATACATTTATACATATATACATATATACACATATGCATATTTACATATATATATATATTTACACACATAAATGCATATATACATAAATACATATATACATAAATACATTTATACATATATACATATATAGGCATATACACATATACATACAAAGACACATACTTAATGTAGATGCACTTGCATGTGCACATGTATATACAAACATGCCTATATATATATATATTCTTTGCAGAGCTTTGATTCCTTTTGCGTCTTGCAGCACTCTTTTTTTAGCCGCAGGATCGGAAAGCTTTTCGATCCACAAAATCACGAAACTGGTCAGATCCTTGTTTTTCTATGTATTGGAGATAGGAGCTCTGTTGGTTCAGAACCTTTGCAAGGCAAGCTGGAATGGGAAATCGAGGGCTGAGTCGTGAAAGCTTTCACTCGCTGCAGCCTCGGGCGGCATTAAGCTCTCTATTTGCTGTTGTTTCTGCATTGCACACAAGTCCAAGGGGTGATGGCAACAATCTATCGCAGGCAGGGTTTTACTGTTCCTTAGCAGCGTCAATTATTGTTTTGGAGTGCGCCGGTGTCTCGCAGGGAGCCAGCAGTCCAACCTATCAAGACATGATCGAGCCGGACAAGACTCACATTGAGGAAAACCTCGATGACGTTTCACCTCGCTCGCATGGAAGAGGTGAGATTGAGGATGATGCCCTGATGCCTGTGGAAGGTCTGGCGACTACCACTAGCGTTGAGGGCAAAGATCAAGAAGCTGAAGCAGCTGAAGCAGAAGTTCGAGGAAAGCGTTCGGTGGAAGTGTCTGATGACTTGCAAGGAGAAGATCGCAGAGAACCTACGAGAGACTCCACTGATGTTCGTCTCAGCTCTGGTGGGTCAGATGCTCCTCCAGTCAGTTCCTCAAAACAAAGCGCAGATTGCAATGTCTCGGTGATATCGTTGATGTTGATGTCTCTATGCCGTGCTGACAAGTACAACTGGTAAGCGTCTTTAGATGTATTAATCTTGACTTCAGCAGCCACGTCCTTTTGTCATGCACAAATCATCCGCCTTCTGTCAAGGCGAGACGGTTCTCCTTCATTGAAGGCCGCCTGATGGCACAAGAATGCTCATACTGCAGTTGAGTGCAAAGTATTCCTGGAACAGACGGCTACCTCCAAAGATTGGAGTCCTGCAGACAATCTCGTTGGGCCAAACATTTTTTTCAGTTGTGAAATGGTGAACGAAAAGTTGTAAAATGGTGAAATGGTTAAGGATGTTAAGGGTACAGTGGAGATCAGTGGAGCTGGAACACTTTGCAAGGCGGTCGCAGACCTTCGACGCGCAGTTTACCCTTGCAAGTGGACCCAAGCTTCGCGGGCAGCCTGCTGACCGAGGCCCAATTCATCTCCAGGATGGTCAAGTGGTCAAGGTTGTTCAACCCCAAGGATGGGATGGAAACATTCCAGGACACATGCAGTATCTATACAATAGCCCTAGTGGGAGATTTGCTTAGAGCCTGTATAGATATACGACTTGAATTATGTTTACATTGCGAAATTGAAATGGCTCTGTGGCGAAACGCCTGGAAAGATTGGACGAAGGAGTGTGACCAAGCCCCGTATTGGCCATTTAGCAAGAAGTATCAGGCTGTCAAAACAGGCAAGAAGTCTACAACTGGTCGTGGATGATACAATCATTTGCTGGCAAGGGGCGTCATTGTTGGATCTCATGGTGGCTACTTGTGGGCCACTGAACTATATTTATATACATACACATAGTACATATACATATATACATATACATATTGTATCCTGGTTCGTCCCATTTTTGGCCCGTGTCGGGGCCATGGCGGGCACACGTTGGAACTGGGTTTCTTGACAGACCTGAGCTTGTAATTCGATACAACACTTGCAATCCCCAAAAGTGAACCAACATGAAGTGACCGCAGCAACTGACCAATCCGTTTTCTACATTTGGAACCCATGTTGCCAGATTTCAGGTTGGCGAAGATATGCATATTTCAAACATCAATTCTTTCAGAATTCCTGGGTCAGATGAGGTGAGTTTCAGACCCCAAGAAGCGGAGGGCCCCTCCCAGATTTCGACTTTCCAACGTCGAAAAAAGGTATCCAAATGTTGCACCACCCACCCATAGCTGGTCTTGCGGGTGCTGCAATTTGCAAAAGCTTCGGAATAGGCGTGGGTACCCCCTCAGTGTTAACCCCCTCAGTGTTATCAGCTGCAGTGCTGTGACGTGCTCAAAGCAAGTTGCCAGGAACGATTTTCTGAGCGGTTGGAGGAGAGTGTGTTGCCAGCTCTAGCATCAGTAGTTGAGACCAGACAATCGGTAGTTCTCATTTTGTAGCTAGTCGCATAGCATGGAATCACGGAACGCAATAATGGAATCCACCCTCCAGCGCTGACGCTGTCAGGAGAGACTTCAGCAGGTGTTGAATGAGGACACAGATTGCTGTGAATCTCTGAAGTTCTAGTAGCTTGAGATAGCTTGAGCACGTCTCAATTGTATTGGAGACATCCCCAGGACGTTGAACATCGCTTGGAGGACTTTCTGAATCTCACGACAGATGTATTATTCGCTGAAGGGCCTCGGATAGAACGAACAGACCACTGGTGGATGACCTCCTCGAAGCAAGATTGGATGGCAGGGTGTGTTTTTCTGGACCGAATTCCTGAACTTGCAGGACTTGGCTCAATACATTCAGGAAGAAATGTACCACTTTGTGCTTGGACCTGACATGATGGAAAGAGTCAGGCCGGAGAAATCTTTGGATCTTGTTGATTAGTTTCCAAATTGAATTCTTTAGATTCAACTTGGATCCAACTTAGATCCTTCTGTTCCCAAGTTGCTTTGTTTCCAGTTGTGAAACTGGGGCCGCTGGGGATCTGGGCAGGCAGGAGTCTTCACAAGTGCTCTCCATTGAACTTGCAGTGGCATTGGCTGCTCAAGACAAGAAGATGGAGGCGAGAGCGGATTTCTCAAACAAACCTTACAACATGCTACAGCAAGAGACGGCAAGACATAGCAAAACTAAGACTGGAGTCATTCGAGTCTTTTCTTTCTTTGGATTTCTGCGGTAGTGCGAAGGCGTAGTCAAGTCACACACCCAACCTGTACTTGTTGCTGCCAGGAACTTGTTCAGTCCAGGCTTCATGCTTCCTTGAGTCAAGTTTCCATTCCTCCGCCTGAGATCCCGCAACTCAGCAGAGTCTAATGTTCTGAAAGACTTTGTGAAAAACTTTGTCCTAAAGTTCTGACGTGACTGGAAGTCACTTCAGAGGCCAGAAGCCTTGACGTCAATGCGACGCGCTTCGGAGGAAATGAACGAATTTACGGACGGTTTGTCCAAGTCTGTACCTCGGAGGTTTTGTTTGAAAATGAAAGCATGCTTGGTCCATCTTGGTCCTTGAAGTTCGCGCTGTTTTGGTTTACGATCCAGATTGACCAAACACTTACTCTTGGAAGAATTCTCTTGTGTCAGGAGAATAAAACTGGTTGAAGAGAATGTCTCTGAGCTCAAGGCCACTTCACTGTTTGGAAACCTGCTGCTTGTAACACGTGTAGCTGCTGGTCTGTTTCTGATGTGTTGAGTTTGACGGGAAACCCGGGGAAACCTGTTCAGGGCATTCGTCTCCAAGTCCCAGACATGCGAAGACTCCTCAGTTGCAAGACTGACCCGGACATGTTGCACGAGTGCAGAAACGAGTCCAAAATGTTGCTCGATTTTCGAGGAAATGACATCAACACTTTGCAGTCTAACTTAGCTGCATGCGCTGGGTGCTGAGCAACATGAGGACATTTTTCTCTTGCTACAAATGCATTTCAGATTTGTGTATCCGCATTTGATTTTCTCTGCCAAGGTGCAAAGTATTGAAGAACTTGAGGCTTGATTCGTATGCTTCAGTTCTAAAGTGCTTTTGCAAGAGCATTATTATCTAGTGCCACAAATCTGGTCAGCTGCAGGACGACGTCAGAGATGATTTCAGTATTTTCGAAGTGTTATCTTAAATTTTCTCTTGGAACTTTTTGCAGATGCCATCAAGGAGCAAAACCTTCAAGGAATGCCTCTCCAGCAAGGCAAATGCTTTCACGAGCAGGTGCCAGCTTCTTCTTGAGTTTTCTTTTGCAAAGCTGACATTTTGCTTGGTGACCTGCATTTGACCCCATTAGGTCAAATGCATCAGGTTGTTTGACACATTTGACTCTTAAATGCGAGAAATAGAAATAGATAAGAACTCTTCTTATGCTTTGCAGCTTCGCCTGCGACGAGCAAGAGCGTGTCGGACCATTGTTTGCTCTAGGTAGTGCTGCAGATGATGAGCCGGTTGCGGAAGAGATCCAAGAGCTGCCAGAGGTATCGCAAGCTGCACCTCGGCAAAAGATCCGCAGAGTTGGAAGCCTCCTTCGCTTCTGAATGCAGAGTGAGAAGCTTTCAGAGCAAGAGATGCAACTGATGTTTCCACTTCCCGGAGATGTTCGATATAAGATGACACGTGCTCATATTGTGTCACACAGTACAAAGGTTGTCCTCAAATGTAATCAAAAGCGCCATATGTCAAAGAAAATCCGCAGAAGTGTGCCTTTTGTGGCATGTTGCCTCCACTTTCTGCCCTCAGGTTGCGGAGCCTGGACCTTCTGCATCACCATCACCATCACAGCTGGTGCGGGAAGTCACGGCCTCTGATTTCAGACACACGATGTGACATGCACAGCAGAGCTGCTGAGGCCTCCCCTGAGATTCCCAAGCAGCGTGCCCAAACAGACTGAGAAAGCACAACTGAAGGAATTTCTCTGAAGGAACGAAGGAACTTCTGTGCACATAAGGGGACTAACAAAGGGACCCCACATGCTGTGCTTCTGCAAAGCTTGAGGCCGAGGAGAAGGCACGGAAGGAACTTCACTGTCAGCACTTGAGAAGTTCACTAGGAGCTTCCTCCAAGTTTGAACCCTTGAAAAATGGTGTGTCAAATAAGGAAATAGCTGGAGCTGCTGCTCACCAATGCCCTGCATCCTCAGGCTGAGTGACATGCTTGGTTTGTATATGCCTCCTGCACCAAAGCAGCCGGTGGTTGACTCAGTGGATCAATATTTTCAAGCTGTTCAGATCTCGCTGATGTTCTCTCATCTTGGTGCAGGTAGTAGACGATTCCAAAATACAGGACTACTCTTTTGCGTTCCACGTGCGACAAAATCCTTTTGTGTCACTTGCATGTCTTTATTTGTGGAAGATATTTTTGATGTCTCCAGGAGTTGGCGGCATGCACAGAGAACATGAAGACAAGGCTGGATCAAATGGAGCAGTCTGAGCCCAAGGATCCCAGACATTTTCGGGTCAGTCTGACTCAGTCTGTGTGATCATGAGGCTGGTAGGCACTGAAGCATCGAGCAGAAGAAGCAGTTTACAGGCAACTGTGGTAGAATTAGAATTCACTACTCTACGTTTTGCATACTTCTAAAGAGTAGTATTTCCAGCATGTTTTTCATAGTCTTTCGACAAAAAAGCATCACGGTGTCTTGTGTTCAGAACAAAATCAACGACATCGACACTTTGGTCTGAGCCTTGGGTTTTCTTTTTTTTTTCAGGAAAACAACATGTCTCTTAGCAAGTATGATCTTTGTGTGATTGAATCGAACATGTTTGAGGCATCCATTATCGAAGATCGGATGAGAGAGCTGGACAACGAGTTCAGAACCAATACTCAAAAGGTGCAATCCCAGTGACCTTCTTAGCCACTTTTTGCCTTCTTTCATGTTTTAAAACTTACATCAATGCAATGAATGCACCGTCCGGTAAAGTGTTCTTGCCACAATCGTTGGCATGTGACCAACTTCACGAGTAAATCTGTCACAAAACTAGCAAGAGAAAACGGGGCACGAGGCTGGATGTTCTCCTGGCTGCACATGAAACTCAGCAGGCTGAGGATCCAGAAGTGTTGGGGGATGATCCCTTGCACAGGTAAAACGCAGAATGAGATCTTTATGAAGAATGGGATGGGTTGGATTTCAAAGCAGCAGCCTTTGCTTTCAAGTCTTGAGTTCGAAAGCTGCAGGACTTGAAGCACAACAAGACCTGGAATCTAGCCAACCAGGTTCGAAGGGTGGTGCAAGATGTCAGTTTGCACAAGCGTTCTCGCTTCATCAACGAGTGAGTGAAACATAGTGAAACTGGAGAGAGGGGTCCTGCAATGGTGAACCTGTGAGATTGTGCATTTGCAGCCATTGCTTGGCTTCAGCACTTTGAAGAGTCAAATTGTGAAACAGGCAGAGTTTCTGTGCATAATTCGGATGAGATCTGACCCATTGTCGAAACTGTAGGGGGTTGAGTGAGTTGAATGTGGTACTGATTGAGGTCTTTGCTTAGCAAACCGTAAAGCAGAGCATGTTCTTGGACTATCGCCTGAAAAACAGGTTTTGCAAGGGTAAAGTAATAACCCGACAAACAATTCGATCAACAGCAGCAGCAGCAGCAGCAGCAGCAGCA
>VSDK01026914.1:30347-56590 GCA_009767595.1 Symbiodinium kawagutii
CTTTCCCTCCTTGTCTTTCACTCCCTCTCTCTCTCTCTCCTCTTTTCCTCCTTTTTCCCTCCTCTTTTCCTCCTTTCTCTCTCCTTTCTCCCTCCTTGTCTCTCTCCTTGTCTCTCTCCTTATCTCCCCCCTTTCTCTCTCGATCTGTTGGAGCTGCCGAAGCGAATCGCCAGGGATGAGCTCAGACCTCGAACAGACAGGGGTGGTGCTCTGTGGATCTCATAATCGTTGTAACCGTTGTCATCGTCATCGTAGTCATCGCCAGTCATATTGTCATGCCAGTGTCACCATGGTCATTGTCGTCCTCATTGTGACGATGAAGTTCATTCTCAGCACCTGGACCATTGTGATTGTTGATACTTCTTTGTTCATCGTTTGTCTTGCCATCATCGTGGTGTTGTTGCTTGCTCACCACGTACTATCATAGAATCATGAAGAGCACAGTCACCACCTCACCATCATTGTCACCATCACCGTTACTTCCAGAATAATCATTTCCATCATTATCATAATCATTATCATTGTCATCATCGAAGCACCGATGTTTCAACTGCCATGCTTACAATGATTATCGTATCATCCTTACGCTCCTCATCATCATTTTCATCGCTGTCGCACACACACATGCAATGTAGTGAATCTACAGCATCTACAGTTGCCGTCACCACAGAAACCTTTGAACATTGATATCCATTGATATCCATTGATCACAATCCATTGGTTTCTGTTTGAAGCTTTGCTTCTTCCAATCCTCAAAGTTCTCAGCTCGTGTCTCTTTCGTGAGAGGTTGGTGGCATCGTGGACCAGGCAGGGCATTGGGACGTCGGCGAGACTTGCGAAAGAACTCTGAGTGAAATTGGTCACGTGGGTCTAACCGTTGGTCCAACCGTTGGTCCAACCGTTGGTCCCAGGTTGTGATGCAGCAGACAAGGCTAGACTACCTACTGGTGTCCCTACCTCAAACTTCGGCAGCTCAGAAATATTTGTGCTTGATGCAAAACCCAAGGCATGGAGCTGCATTGCAGCACAAGGATGGCTCGACCCTTGGTGGGTTTCAACATGACCAGGGTAAAAAGGCCACACGCAAATACGCACACACACACATACACCGAGTGTGTATCAATGTATTTGTATTGACATAGTTTCTATAGCCGGTACGCAGGATGCATGTTTTGTGGATCTCCATTTAAGAATATGATAGAATGTTCTAATGTGCATGAATGTGCTATGTTTTGTACGCCTCTATGTAAGAAGATGCAAGGTATCCCGGGGCAACGGAGCTGGCGACGAGGCGAATCCTTCAGGGCCATTGTGACAGTCGGCGAGGAGAAGAAGCCCAAGCTGAAGGCCTGAAGATCCGAATTGCCATGGCCTGTTTGCAACGAATTGGCTCCTGATTCTTATCACAATTTCGTTTATTTTTACTATTAATACTATTATCATTATTACTACTATTCTTTAAGATATGTATTCACCCCGCTTCGCGTGGGGTATCCGCCCACACCGCCAGATTTATTGGCTGGCAAACAACAGATATTTCCCTCAGCCAGCAGCAGTAACGTGCCAAAGCAGGTGTTTGACAGTTAACCGACCTAAAAGAAACGGTCGTTTATCAAAGTGACTTTTTGTGCTGATTGCAGTTGCCATACAAATTACAAAAAAAACACTTTCAAAATAAGTACTTCATACTAACGTTTCGCTCAGCTAGCAACAGTAACGTGCTAAATCGAGAGCGTGTTGAGGACCAATTAGCGCACATCGAAGTTATGCCAACAAGAGACGTACTCAGAGGCACAATTTGAGCCATTTTTGCGTCAAAAATGAAATGGTCAAACAGCAGATCCATGTAAACCCCGTTTCAACACAATCTAGCCCACAATTGAAACCAGGTTGAGCGCGAACTGGCCACAAGTTGAGCCCTATTTGGAGCTATGTTGGGGCCAACGACCCCGCCACAGCACAACAAATATCTCCCGAAGCCATAACATATTGGCAAAACTGTAATTTTTCACAACTGACAAAAAAACGGTTTTTCCCATGTTTTGTTCACCATTTTCGAGGTTTGAAGCCACAACCAAACACGCAAAATCTGATTATGTTCCCCAGCCAAGTCCCACTTGGATCTATGTTAGGCCATGTTGGGCCAAAGATGTGCGAAGTTACGCCAAGAAAAGCCACACCCAGACGCACATGTTGGCCCATTTTTACGTCCAAAATAAAATGGTCAAACAACAGATGCATTAAAACCCCGTTTCGACGCCAATCTAGCCCACAATTGGAGGCAGGTTGAGCGGGAATTGGCCACAAGTTGAGCCCTATTTGGAGCTATGTTGGGCCAAAGATGTGCGAAGTTGCGCCAACACCCCCCAGCCACAACACAACAAATATCCCCGAAAGCCAAAACATTTAAAAAAACACGGTATTTTCCGTGTTTTTTCACAATTTTCGAGCTTTGAAGGCACAACTAAACGTGCAAAATCTCATCAAGGTCACGACATGGCAGCAAAAATTGGCTTTACCAAACGATACTTATTGAAACACAATTTCCAAACCAATACGACTGACCGATAATTTCCCGGAATAGCGACCATCAAGGGGAAATGATGTTCCCAGAGCAGACGGTGCGAGTCGAATAAAGGCCCGCCGCCCCTAGCTAAAGCTACTATAGCAAGACAGCGCTCTAGAGATAAAATGGAACATTTGTATTGAACGAATTGCACCCCAATGACACGCCATCACCGACAAAGCGGTGTAGGCGGATTCAGAAGTAGTGACTTCCTGGATGGGTGGAACTTTTCCGATCTCAGGGTGGAGCAACGATGCCCACGAGGCGGTGAACGCTTTTATTTTCTCATGAACCGAATCTGCAAATTTCCGACCTGTTGCCAGGACGTTTGAGAAGACGGCAACTCAACCGGAGGGTGCTGGTTGGAAGCTCATATTATGCAGCACACTACCATACACTACCCAAGTGAGCAAAATGTCTCCCTGTTTTTCCACTTCAGATGTGGCAAGATTTGACACCACTTCAGCCTGGAGCTCAAAGCCTCACAACCTGCATCCTGCATCCTGCATCCTGCATCCTGCATCCCTCACTGCGCCGTGGAAGGATGAAGTCAATGCCTCCCGCATTGCCAAAATGGGCAAGCGACTCCTGGAACTCGATGGCGAGGTGCACTGACAGAGGCAGAATCTGGCAGCTCACCGGGCTGGCGACTCCTGCTGCAGTGGCAGGGGGATCGCGAGGAGGGGTGGTGGACTTGCGGGGCGAAATTCAGGCCTGGCAACTGGGCTTTTGCTTGGGATATTTGGGACAGGGGCAGGGTGATGCAAGGTGCACATGTCATGACGCTTGTTGTTTCGAGGCCATCAGCAAGACGTTGTTGGCGTTCCTGGAATTGTTGCCACGGCGTTTGAGGAGGTGACAGCATGGACCAGTGCTGGAGGTTGTGTTGTCACTTTAAGAGCTTGTCAGGATGCTGCAAAGACAGCTCTTTCCCGAACCATCAGAGGACTGCAGGTTGCACGAAACTGTGAAAGCAACTTAGTATTCTAGGACATTACGTCAATGAAGAGTAACTTTGTATGTTAACAACTTAGTATGTTCAGAGACTGCGTATCAATTCGCCCTCAACTTTCCAGGAAGACCCTGGCGAGGTCAAAGTAGCATGAAGCTCAAAGCACACACTCTTCGATGGATGGCCTTCCTATGCCTTCCTTGAACCAAGGAATTCAAAAGCGAGGGCCGCGAGGGTGGTGAGGGCAAGAAGCACGTGACATTCGGCGAACGCGAGTTGCGCTCTTAGAGAGAGAAATCTCCTGAGACTTCCACCCCTTCAAGCCATGAGGACTCGGACTTACACGGTGGAAGAGGAGGACAGTCGCCTTCCTTGGCAAATGGCTGGGGAGCCAGACATCAAGTCGGGTGCACAGAATCAGTGCATTTTCGGTGGATGTTTCTGGTGCAGTTCGGGCCATTTGGAGCTGAGGTGGAGCTGGTGCTACAAACCGCGAGATGAGATGGGAAGAGATTTGGCTACGTGCCTGGAGCAGTGCAGCTCACCTGTTCGCGAAGCTCGAAGCTCGCTGCTCCACGCTGTTCACAGATGTAGTGGCCAGGTTCGAAACTGAACGGGACGAATTTGAAGCAAAGATCGTCCAGCCAACTACTCAGATCGGATTTTTTGTAAATCTTGAATTGCACGATGCATGTAGTAGCAAATGCGTATCTAGGCATTTGTGTGCAGGGAAAACGGTAGACAAATCCATATGTTGAGTCAATGACTTCGTTGTTCAGATGGCTACAACATGGTGGAGTGCCTCCACCCGTCAATACGAAAGTGGTGGAACGAGCTCGACACTTGGAACTGTGCAATACTTTGATGCCGTCCTTTTGCAGCATCCTAGGCCTGGGGCAACCGAGACCCAGGACTGGAGAAAAAATGTTCAATGAACGAGTAGATATTATTGTGTATTAATGAATAGGTATTGAGATGTCGAGATTTTTGTGGATTGACCATATCTTTGCCACAGTGAGCCACACAGATCGCAGCTTTGGAATCTTCGGGATTGGCGTTGTCACACATTGCCCCTGATCAGATACCACCATCATCATGTCAAACTTTTCAGAAGATTCTGTAGCCAGAAGCTGAGCCGGACAAGACAACGACAGATTCAAATGATTAGTTGAACATAGTTATACCAAGTTCAAAGTTGCGGAATTTTCATTCTTGGTTTTGGACTACTCCTTCTGTGCTTAAAAAGTGACAACATTGCAAATTTAGCTGTCTGATGTCCTCAAGGTTGCAGCGCCGCAAATGATGCATGTAGAGGATCGTTTGGAGAGGCCTTCGCTGCAGATTTGCAACGCCGCTCTTTGCATCCATTGTCACTGCCAGGATTGGCAGCGAGCTTTTCAACCTCAAGAGGGCGCAGGAACGGAACAAGCCGTTGCGACACTGTGACAAAACTGTTTGTCACCAAGCCCGAACCCTTGGGTGACTGTTCAGGACAACAATCATGTGCGGAAAGCAGACAAAGAAGAGGTCCAGCAATTGCTTGCGTCGCGACCTTTGACTCAGTTGGTAAAGCCACAGTGAAATCTTCGAGTTGGTCCTTTCACTTCAAGTTGAAGCAATTTGACTCAAAGATTCAAACTTGAAGAAAACCCTGTTTTGCCAATTGGAACAATTGGCGGCTCAGGCGCTTGACCTTCTTCGAGAAGCTGAATATTCCAGGCACTTGGCAATTCACCGGCCGATCTGCCGTTCCATGAACCTGCTCCTGTCAGATTTGAAGATTCGGATCGAGTCACTCGAGGTGAGGGATGCAGTCGTTCTTGATTTGAAATTGGATAAACTTGGTTTATTCATCTTTATTTATTGTGAATTGCATGGACTCTATTGACTCTATATTGTTTCGACAGTTTCCCTGTTCTGTGCTTTAGAAGCAAGACTGATACGGTTCGCTAAAAGAATGGCTCTATTTGATTCTATCATAATCTGTTTGCTCAAATCTCATAGCCAGCAATTTTTGATTGTTGGTTTGACAAGCTCAAACTATTCTGGCAGGGTGATACCAAGTTTGCAGCTCAGAACGTGTCGGATATTGCCGAAAAGCTCTACAAGGCGGAAATCCGTCGCATGGCAAGATGAGGGATCTGCAGGATCTGCACTGAATCACGAGAAAAAAGTCATCACATGGAGAGGTGGGGCACCCATTCACTATGGCAAGACTTGCAGGTGGAAGCTGTGGCTGTGCCTCGCTCTGAGCTTGTAAAGGCCCGCCACAAAGGGACAGCAACGTGATCTGAGGCAAATCAGGTTTCTCAGGTTGCAATGAAGGTGTTCAGTGAAGATGTTGGGTTCCACCATTCTTTCCTCCTTCATGTTTGGAGACTTCCTGACATCCCCGGGTTCCACCTCCGTTGCAGGTGCAGAATGGTTTTGAAGACTTGAGATCCGATCATCAAGCCATGAAGGCATGAATCTGAAGGGGCGTCACAAAGCTATGAGAGCATATGAGAGCTGGATATATTCATGGCTTGGCATCTGAGGGATGATGGAAGGGTGGAAGTGATTCAGATGGTTTCAGTTTCTCAGGTGGAACTGAAGGAAATGTCAGCTGACGCCTAAGAAAATCCTGAGAAGCTCAGCTCTTCTCTTGGGAGCTTGAGGATTCACTTGACGAAGAATTGACTTGATTCACTTGAGGATTCACTTGAGGATTCTCTCAGGAAGAATTGACTTGAGAACCACCCCTTGGGACTCCACCAAGGCCACCACGTACAATTCAAACCGCAAATTTGTCCACGAGTTGGCAGAGGCACTGGAGATGGTGTCCAAGGTTGAACATTCATTAGATTCATTAGATATTATATAGATATTATTTGCCATTACCATGAGTACTAATGGTAACTAGTGATTAGATTATTGGGTAATGACAACTGAACTGAATCACTTTCCATTAGTTAATCATTAGTAAGTATGACCACAACCATGATTTTTTGCCTTGCTGGATTGCAGTTCAATAGCTAATTGCAAACTGCACATTCTTTGCTGGTTTGAGAGTTTTGCTTATTGCATTGGAAAGGATCCATTGTATCACGATGCTGGACATACAACACAAACACTGTGCCTTTCGTTTCAGACTTGAACCTCCACTTTGAAACTCAGCCTCGAGATCGAGAGCCACCTAGTTGTGAGTTATGAGAACATCGGACTAAGCACTGGTCAAACGACAGGCAAAAGCGTGGTCACAGCAAGCAGTTGTGGGCCTCCAGAAAAACAAGGCACGGTCAGCAGTTTGTTTGGAACCGGACGCTGGAAAGAAGAATAAAGAAATCTGTCTGAACTGCTTCAAACTGCTCTTGGAAAGGCGGATGGTTCTGACCTGATTCAGTTGTCTGAGAAGGTGGGGATGTCTACGGATGTCTACGGATGTCTCATGTCTCATCTTCGAGATGTGACTTTGGATTCTGACCCTTCATGCGATTGCACTTAGAGCTGATCAGGTGGGAAAGCTTGAGTATTCGATCAAGGACAATCGACGTATTCTCGGGGATGGCGGCGGTCAGGACCCAGCGCCGTTTCAGCTGGTCCCAACTTGGTACCACTGCGACTTGTGCAGTGCAGTTTCTCTTGCTGAGTCCGGGAACAGCGGCAGGAGATCAATGCAGTGGTTCGACGGATCATTTTGAATCTCGAGGTTCGAAGCAGAAAACGACCAAATCGATATCTTTTGATCAATTTCACATGAATCAGTTCTTGATCTTCAAATGATTCAACGAATTCGAGCAATGATAGGACAAGATCATGGTCTTGGAGAAGAAGATTGATGCACTTGCAGATGGGAGGCCGAAGGCAGAGCCAGTTGCTGAAGCTTTGCTGAGACTCGCAGAGATTTTTTCGCCACCAATGCTGGCTCGATGTGTCTTGATGATAGTTTGGGAAAAGATTGAACTGATGACTTGATAACTTGAAACACTTTGATCAATTAAAAAACCTACTCCTTGCAAGAAAGTGTCTATACTGACCTAAGCTTGTGTCGCAAATCCTTGTTGCAGGATGCTTTGCGAAGCAATCAAGATATCTCTCCATCACACCAGCACAGTGCCAGCTGCTACCAATCAACTGAGATGCAGGAGGCGGGCGAAGGAAACTGTGAATGGCTTCAGTACTGGAGCAGACTTGAAGATCTCCTCAAAGGGGACGAATCATTGGTGGATAGTTTTTTTTTTTGAAAGGTGATCAAAAGCTTGTTCTAACAAGGAATCTAATTTTTGAACATCTGGCGGTCGGGATCACATGTTGCCCCTTCAGGGTAAAGACACAAATGTTTCAGTCACATCTAAAGATTAAAGGTTGTGGGGACAGTTGTCAGCTACTGATGGTTGTTTGTGTCAGTGGCATGTGTATGGTTCCAGAAGTCGAGAGTGAGAACGAACAAGAACAACCCGGTAGCAAACCGGGTGTGCACGATGGTTGCTATTTGCTGAAAGAGTTGTACAGTAAGCCGTGATTATATATTATGTAATTAGTACGAGTCAACATCTATAATCTACAGATTGGTGAATATATGGTGATGATTGATCGCCGTCAGTAAGCAATATCGAGCAAGTCATTGCCTCAAGTCACCATTCAAGTTGCGTTGGCTTACAGCAGAGAGCACTTAGTGTCCGAGATCTGCAGTAGACTTCTTGCCAGTCATGGGAAGTGTTCCTTTCTGTAGCGACTGCTCAGAGTTGTGCACCGCTGAGCAGTCAGTCGATCAGGAAATTCAGGTTCGCAAATCTGAGCTGGAGATTCAGCGGATGCAGTCAGCCAAGAAGTTGTTCGAATTGACGGACTTGAATGATGATGGGTATATCACTGTGGATGAGTTCGTCCTGATGGGTGTCAATCAGATGAAAGCTCATGCAGAGAAAAAGATGACCCCAGAGGAGGAACAACGCATCAGAGACGTGTTTACTGAACGATTTCAGCGTGATATGGATTCCTCCTTCCGCCCCGTGAACTATGACAAGTACCGGGACTACATCCTGCGGTCAGTGAATACCATGGACCCTGGGGATGTGGAGGCCCAGTCGATGATTTTTGAAGCAACCATTGCAAGACAGATGGTTCAAGAGCAAGCAGCTCTTCACATCACTACGCCGTTGCCAACTATTCTGACCAGCTGGCAGAAAAGGTGCCAATCTGAGAAGATAGTGATTGCTCGCATTTGAGACTCGTGCTCAACGGCTGATGGTCCTGGAACTTCCCGAAGTGGAGTGAAAACAGAGCCTTGAAGGTGTATCACACTGCAGATCAAGCACGCCTTGGTTTTATCGCTGACAAAAATTGGTGGACGATGCAGCCCGGTTCCCTTAGTTATGTGATTGACCCTTGCGAGAACCCCCCCAGCTAATTCCAGGACGGTTCAACTGCTGACATCTCAAGATGTTTAGTATCATATGGAGATATATAACTTAAGCAACCTATATATGTCAATGTAGGGTTAGAACCAACTTGTATGTATGGGAATACGCCACCGGATTTAAAGATGAATGAGGGCAACCATTTGTTTATCCTCAGCTTTGGTTCAATTCTTCGTATGGGAGACACGTCTCTCCCGCCAGAGCCGGAATGCCGGTGTAGCGCCTGCTTGACAGTGAGGCGCATCATCGGTGCAGTTAGGGAGCTGCATCAAACTCCCGGATTCTGTGATTGGGCGGTGGGGCACCTCCGGTTCTGCTCCAACCAGCTTGAGGATTTCAGGGACCGGTTGCGTGCACGAGGTGGTGGGTCTGTGGCAGCAGGACTACCCCCTCTACATTCTCTTCTTGGAGGTACCGCCCCATCCTCCTCTCCTGTGTTGGGAGAGGGACCTGTGAAGACCGAAGAGGAAGACAAGACCACCGAGGAGAAGCAGCTCGCCGCGAACAAGGAACCGTCGTCTACGAAGGAGAAAGGCAAAGAATCTTCAGCGAGGAGAAGAAGGAGGCGTGAAAGTTCTCCCCGGGAACCTGAAGGAAGCCGAGGAAAAGAAAGGAAGAGAAGGGATTCAGCGTCGCCAAGGTACTCCAGAGTAGCCTCATCGTCTGGGAAAGTCAAAGAAGAGGAGACAGAGAAAAAGCACCGAAGTGGAAGTGAGGAGGAATCCAAGGGAGAAAAGAAGTCTCCCGTCAACTCATCACTTCGGGGGGAGGCCTCACATCGGTCTCCTGCTCCTTCAGCTGCAGCACCTGCTAAGAGGAAGGAAGAGGAAGAGCCTTCCAGACCGCCCGGGAACTTTGTTCTCACCCCCAGGTCTCCTTCCAGGCCGCCACCTTGGGTCACCAGTGGACGTAGGCAACCTCGTTCACCAAGCCAGCCACCACCCAGGAGAGAGAGGACCATCAAGACTAGGTCAAAGGGAATCAAGCGGGACTTCAGGAACACCGACATCCATTTTCACGGCTACTCAGAGACCCGTAAGAAGAGGCGTGAGGACAGCTGGCGCTGATGCACCGGCCAGCAGCGGCCCCGAAGCATCGACCAGCTGCTCGGACGAGGCCGGGCATGCGGATACCAGCGGCAGCCGTTGAACGAGTAGAAGAAGAGCCACAGGAATGGCTGAGGAGGTTCGAAGCAGGAGAAGAAGTGAAAGGGGTAGACCTTTCACCAGGGGCGTTCAAGAAGGGCTTGAAGATCCTCGCAGAAAAAGGAGTGTACTACGGCCAGGAAGCGGCAGTAGCGGTCGTGGTGGATCACGAAGAAGTGGATGGAGCCGACCGAGAGCTGGTTGGCACTTTGAGCGGGACCAAGAACGAAGAGTTGCTCAAGGTAGCCACAGCCAGTCAGCCCTTCACGTTGAGGATCCATCTATGCGGAGACGACTGCATGCAGAACCGAGTGAACCCAAACTTGGTTCACGTGGCAAAGGTGAAGAAGATGATGGGCGGCATCCCCACATGGGAGGAGAACTTGGTCGCGAACGAGGAGATGGAGGCGCCTCGTCGAGACCAGGAGGATTGGCAAGGCAGAGAAAAGGAGAAGAGCAAAAAGAAGAAGTCCACCTCGAGTTCATCAAGTTCCAAAGGGAAAAAGAAAAAGAAAAAGAAGAAAAAGAAAAAATCAAAGAAAGAGGACGAGAACAAAGCCGGAGGAGCCGAGGGAGACAAAGTGTCTCCCGCAGCCGCAAAGGAGAAGACAAAAAAGTTGGGGAGCCGGAGCCATGCAAAGAAGGACCTCGAGGCGATCTATGGAGGAACCGGCATGGACCCGGACCAGAAGAAAAGGAAACGCATTGCCAGAAGAGTGAAGAAGGCATTGAGGAAAGGCAAGACAACCTCGTCTTCTTCAGGGAGCAGCTCGGAGAGTTCACTGGAGGAAGAGAAGGAAGAGATCCTCCTGGAGGATCGGAACAAAGTGCATCGCATTGCACAACTATGCCCCGGCTTGTTGTCAAGTTTGGGGATCGAAGCGATGCGCCCCTTTCTCCTCCAACTTGGCTCGACGGGGTGGGAGACGGAGGGTTCACAGATACCCCCTCTCCTGTCGCTATACTACCGCACGTACATGTGCAATCGCCTGAGCGGGGGAGTGCAGCGAGAATTCGCTACGCTGGCTTGGCTGTCGGACTTGATGGTCCAAGGCCGGATAGCCGAAGCGTTGGACACGGCCATCCAACGCATGAAGGCCATAGAATTGGTCAGCAAAGGCGAATCCTGGCAAGCCAGTCAGAAGCGGGAGCTTCCCCCGCCAGGGGAAGCAAGCATGACGCAGCGCAGCGAGCGTCAGGTAGCGCAGAAGGAAAGCAAGCTCGACCGGGATGTCAAGGGCGGGAGCTCCAGTTTCGAGAAGGGCAAAGGCAAGCAGAAGGATCGGTGGACAGACAAAGGAGGAGAGAAGAGCAAGAGTGGCAAAGGGAAGTCCAAGGAGAGCGAAGGAAAAAAGGCAGGAGCCCAGTGAGGACGGGCTTGGAGGATGGAGGAAGCGAAAAAGATAAAGGTCTCCCGGAGAGGGGGGAGATCAGAGGAGCAGAAGAGGAAGAGAAAAGAGAGGATGGTGGTCTCCTGGCATGGGGAGATCACGGCAAGCCAAAGGAAGAGAAGAGACGAAGTGAGGAGAAGCCCCAGGAGCAAAGGGAAGGTCCACGAAAGGGGGCCACCACAAAGAAGCTTAGCAGGCTGAGAGGAGGCAGAATCAAAGTTCGAAGGATGATGAGGAGAAGAGAGGCGACGACAAAGGAATCCCCAGAAGAAAGAGACGCAAAAAGAAGACGACTCGGTGACAAAGTTCAAGGCGAAGCTCAAGAGCAACCGTTTCACTTCAGTTCACAGGCTGCCACCTGTGGGCACGGTTTTTCAGTACAGGAGCCAATAGGCTCAGCTTCTGGATCAGCTGATAGCTCAGGCTTGGGCCGAGCGACGTCGGTTGAAAAGGTAGCCACAGCGCCAGGGGACCAAGGAAGTTTAGGGGGGATAGCTTTTTGGCTAGATAGTAGGCTGGACGTTTTACTAGGACGGCTTTGCAAGACCTTGCCCACGGGTAGAACTTTTCCGCTACCCTCGTCCCATAACCTACTTAGCCGGTTGTTTCCCCACTCTTCCTCGGTCGTTTTAACCCTGCTTCGTGTTTTGGTTTGGTCCCTCAACTCACTAAATGGTGAAGGTACTCAGGGACCTGAGGTGGCTTCGGAGTTTCAGGTGAGTGTGTTGTCGGGACTTTTGGTGGATTGTGAGAGGGTATCGGAATGGAGGTGTGAAGAGAGCATGCCTTCCTGGGAAAAGTTTTTGAGAACCAAAGGGGTGGATTACAAAGGAGATGAAGTGTTGTTGGCTCAACCAATGCGTTGGGAAAATGTTGCACCTGCCTTACCAAAGGAGGTAGGTAGTGTCCCATTAGCAGAAGTGGTAGAGCTAGGATGTAAACACTATGTGCTGAACTTTGAAGAATACCTTTTAGAGCCAGAGGACCAACAGGTGGTAAAACCGCCCAAGGTCATGGTACCTCCTGAAGGGTGGTTTTCTTTCTGTAAGAATTTGTTGGACAAAGGAGTGTTCGACAAAGTTCATGAAAGTGACATCTATCAGGTCAAGGGTAAACCATTATTAAACGGCCTTTTCGGTGTTTCAAAGAGTGAATTTGAAGGAGCCTGGGAAGTGATGAGAATCATCATGAACCTGGTTCCATTAAATGGCATAGTGCGTAGTTTCGAGGGAGACGTTAGCACTCTCCCGAGCCTTGCTGGACTGAATCCGCTCCACTTGGAGTTAGATGAAGGCCTGATAGTGTCAAGTGAAGATGTAAGATGCTTTTTCTATATCTTTAAAGTGCCACTGTCATGGCAAAAGTTCATGGCTTTTAATCGCCCTTTGCCTCCCGAGCTCAGCGGACCACGGCCTGGGAAATGGTATCCCTGCAGCGCAGTGCTGCCAATGGGATTTAAGAACAGCGTAGCGCTAGCTCAACATGTACATAGATGCATTGTAAATAGGTCCCTCAAAGTTGTATCCTCAACAGGTGTAGAAGCTGAAATGAGGAAAGACAAGAGTTTTTCCAGTGCAAATCCTTTGCGCAGGATTTACCTCGACAACTTCGACCAACTCTGTAGAGTTTCCCGTGAGGCAGCTGACACCCTAGAAGGGCAAGTCAGTTCCCTTGTGGCAGGACTTAGAGAGGAGTATGCAATGCTAGGTGTACCACGCCACCCTAAAAAGAGTGTGGTTTCCCGCAGCAAAGCTGAAGTTCAAGGAGCAATAATAGATGGCATTAAAGGAGTGGCCTATCCCAAAGTGGAAAAGGTACTCAAATATGCCCATCTGACACGTTTGCTGCTCCAATCTCCTGAATGCACTCAAAAGCAGCTGCAAATTGTGGGAGGTGGACTGGTATACATAGCAATGTTTCGCCGACCAACTTTGGGTAGTTTGAACCATCTTTGGCAATTTATATTGCGGTTCGATGGCTTGCCGCCAGTTGTACGATTGCCCATCCCGGATGAGGTCAAAATGGAACTCAGCCGGTTCTTAGGTCTCATCCCACTGTGTTGCATGGATTTCCGTAGTGAACTCTCTCCATGTGTGACTGCTTCGGATGCATCCACCACTGGAGGAGGCGTCACAGCAAGCACTCAGCTTACTCCTTTTGGAGTTTTGGCCAGTCACTGTCCCACCAGAGGTGATGTGATAGAGCCAGATGATATAGCAGGAGTGCTTACTATCGGTTTGTTTGACGGCATTGCGGCCCTAAGGGTAGCAGCCGATGTGCTCCAGTGGAATGTTGTTGGGCGTATCTCGGTCGAAAAATCCACCGAGGCGGCTCGAGTGGTTGAAAGTAGGTTTCCAACCACGGAGATAGTGTCTGATGTCCAAGACATTGACCTGGCGATGGTGAAAACTTGGGCATCAAAGTATCCTCAAGTGAGTCTAGTCTTGCTAGGCGCAGGGCCGCCCTGTCAGGGCGTGAGCGCCCTCAATGCATCCCGCAAAGGGGCGTTGAGGGACGAGCGAAGCTGCCTTTTTGCTCACGTGCCTAGAGTGCGCAGCCTTTTGCGCCAATGTTTTCCCTGGGCACAAATACGTAGCCTCATGGAGAATGTGGAGTCTATGTCTGAAGAGGATGAGGGCATTATGTCCGAAGCCTTTGGTAGCTGTCCTTTCTTCGTGGATGCGTCAGGTGTCTCTCTGGCAAGACGTCCGCGTTTATATTGGCTGGACTGGGAGCTGCTTGAAGCTCCTGACTGTGTACAGAGCGTAGGTTCCCGCGGTAGAACTAATGTAGCCTTGAAAGCAGATGTGTCTCCAGAGCTCTTTTTAGAAGCCGGGTGGAGGCAAGTAGAACCTGCCACCAAGCTGTGCACTTTCACTACTAGTAGACCCAGAGCATCGCCAGGGTACAAACCCGCTGGAATTCGTAGCTGCTCGTATGAAGATATTCAACGTTGGAAGCAGGACGACCACAGATTTCCTCCCTACCAATATCAGGCGCAGCACCTCCTGCAAAATAAAAAGGGGGAGAAGAGACTGCCCTCAATTCGGGAACGGGAGGTCATTATGGGATTCCCATGTGATTATACATACAACTGTCTTCCCAAGAAGGATCAAGGTAGCCAAAGGCACCTGGATTCCAGGTTGACACTTATCGGTAATTCATGGAATGTAACTGTGGTCAGTTGGCTAATGAGCCAACTAGGATATCTGTTGGGATTAAATCCGTTATGGTCAGTGGGAGAGATCGTAAAACGAACCTCTCCCGGGTCAACAACATCTCTGTCCACGTTTTTGTACAGACCTTATCTCAACAGAGTCAAGGCCCCAAAGGGGACACGACAAGGGCTTGCCTTGATCCGCAAACTCCTTATGCAAGTTAGCATGAAAGGAGAGGATTTGGTTTTGCAATCAGCCAGTGAGGACCTTGCGAGGCATCACCGTTTAAGAGCCAGTTTGCCACCCAACTTGTGGACCTGGAAAACGGTTGCAAGCTGGTCATGGGTCGGAGACCCTGAGCATATAAATGTGCTCGAAATGAGGGCTGTCTTGACCAGTTTAAGGTGGCGCCTTGAAAGACACAAGGCAACTCATCAAAAATTCGTGCATATGTTAGATTCGCTAGTGTGCCTCCACTCTCTCAGTCGAGGAAGGTCTAGCAGTAAAAAGCTTCGACGAACCATTTTGCGCATCAATTCTCTCCTCTTAGCAACACGCAGCCAAGCTGTGTGGGCATACGTCCACACCAAGACCAATCCGGCGGACAAGCCGAGCAGGCGTCCCCGGAAAAGGAAATGGACAAAATGCCAAAAAGAGTCTTAGAAGCTCGTACTGAAGAGGAGAGATCAAAACAGCGCAAAACACTTGGTTCGTTACAAAGTTTAACTGTACAGCCGATCACTCAGCAAAGATACCAAACTGCACGAAATGATTTTTATGCCTGGATGAGACAAGAGAACTTGCTCATGCCATCTTCTCCGTATCAATTAGACTTAGTAGTGGGAGATTACTTGGAATACCTATGGGCTGCCGGCAAAGGTCGGTCAGTAGGCTCCAATACTCTGGCAGCTTTGCAGCATGTACAGCCTCACCTTAAAGGTAAGCTAAAGCTCAGTTGGCGGCTCATGAAAACTTGGGTCACTAACGAAGTGCCTAACAGGGCACCCCCAATGCCATTAGAAATTCTCCAACTTCTTGTCGGCTATTCACTTTTTAAAGAATGGCCACATATGGCATTAAGCTTACTGGTGGGCTTTCATGCTCTCCTGCGAACTGGAGAACTGTTGGGGCTAAAAGCTCGTCATGTGTCTATCTCTGCGGCCAAAGGTCCAGCAGTTATATCACTAGGTTTAACAAAAGCCGGAAAGAGGCATGGTGCTGCCGAATCTGTCACACTTCATGAAGAGGATGTGTGCAGACGTTTATACCAGTGGAAACAAAAAGCCCACCCTGAAAAATCCCTCACGGGCCCCGCCCATACTTGGCGAAAACACTTCGCTGACTTGTTGCAAGCAGTCAATCTCACTCAGTTTGACTATCGGCCATATTCACTGAGACGTGGTGGTGCAACACACCATTTTCAGATGTTTGGTCGTTTTGACTCCTTGTTGGTGTTAGGCCGGTGGCAAGCCGCTTCCACCGCGCGCTTGTATATAAATGACGGCCTCGCCGTCCTCGCTGAGATCACAATCCCTTGGAACAAATTTATGAAAAATCTCCGAAGCCAATACCTCACTAGTCTCACCAAACCTTTACCAAAGCTTGAGCTTACGAAGCAAGCTTCGCAGTCTAGGGGACGTTGGAATACTAAGAAAAGAGCACGAAAAAAGTTTTCTCTGCACAGGGGTTGCAGTTGAAGGAGTTGGGTACCCAACGGCTTGGGGTTTGGCCGGGCCAATGGGTGTACTCCTAAGGACCTTAAACTATTACAACCTTGGGTTTGGCCGGGTTGTTTTAGTAGGTTCCTGTAAGGCAGGTCCTTACCAAGAATGTGCTCTAGGGGGGGGAAATGTTCTTCTTTCTTTTAACTGTTTAACTTCGACTCTCGTTTTCATTGACTAAATCGGTCTTGCAAAGCAGATAAAAAAGGGGCGCCCAACATGAGTCTTTGGGAATACGCCACCGGATTTAAAGATGAATGAGGGCAACCATTTGTTTATCCTCAGCTTTGGCTCAATTCTTCCCCTTCCCCCCCTAAGAAAAGAGCACGAAAAAAGTTTTCTCTGCACAGGGGTTGCAGTTGAAGGAGTTGGGTACCCAACGGCTTGGGGTTTGGCCGGGCCAATGGGTGTACTCCTAAGGACCTTAAACTATTACAACCTTGGGTTTGGCCGGGTTGTTTTAGTAGGTTCCTGTAAGGCAGGTCCTTACCAAGAATGTGCTCTAGGGGGGGGAAATGTTCTTCTTTCTTTTAACTGTTTAACTTCGACTCTCGTTTTCATTGACTAAATCGGTCTTGCAAAGCAGATAAAAAAGGGGCGCCCAACATGAGTCTTTGAATAAAGGTTACTATTTTGATATTTGGGGTGATTCTTTATAGTGAGACAACATGGCCGTGGAGGGTCGCATCCCTATCCTTTCTAGATCTTTTTACATGTTTGCGTGACGACTCAAAGTCCAATTCTTTTCCTGCAGGCTGCGGTGCAGTCCATCAGTGAGGAGCTTTCTGTAATGACGGAGGCCTTCGTCAGCGGTGTCGTGCTGGGATCCTTTCGCTGTCAGCGACTCCTCCATGGCAGGCTGTCTCCAAATTGAAGCAGGACATATGTGTCAGCAAGGCACCTGAATCCGACCGGTGCATTTACCTATTGTCACGATGTGCTGGTACAGCAGCCTGTACTTTGAAAATAATGCGACACATGGGTACTGTGCTGTCAGTGATCATTCTACAAGCATTCTTTTTACAGATCCTTTTGAACAGTGTTTTCCCCCTGATTTCAAGTTCCTTTTACACATTTTACTCTGGTTCTTTGTTCAATTGCTGTGTCACTGACCCAAGTGCCTAAGTGCGCCTCAAAAATTGACTCCTCCAGCAACAAAGCCTCCATGCTTGCACATGCTTTGACAAAGCTCTCATTTACAGGATGGCTTGCATTCGATGAGACTGCCTTCATCTTTGATTGCATGAAAGAAAACACAAATAATTCAAGCGTCTCACGGTTTGCACCAATCGTATAAAACAACTTCTAGCCTACTGGCTTGCCTGTCGCAGGTACACATTGACGAGATGACTGAGCAGGCAGCAATTTATTTGGTCAGAAGTGCAGGGCTCCTTTTCAAGAAGATCTAAGAATCTAAGGCGGCAGTCTTGAAACATGTCCAAGTCTTGTTCACTTCTCTTTGGAAGACAAAGTCTTATCCGTTCCTGGTGGCTGAAAGACCGCAAGTTTGAAGAAGCAAACAAGAGGCAGAACAATCCACTGTTCCTGGTAGAATTTACATGACCAAGCCTAAATCACACAATGGAGAGGGTAAGAGGCTTGATGAGATGTGGACGAAAACTGGCTTTATGACTATCATGTCCTTCAGAACACACATTTGATCCCGCCGTTTGTCAATACGTCACACATTTGCAGACTTTTGGAGAGAACATATTGACAGTAACAATGGCTTGACAAGTGCTTCGACTCTGTGGGCTTTGCAATGCCAAGAGACCGCCTGGAAGTAAAGGCCTCAGAGCGGTTGTTGTACAAAAGTGGGACAAGGAAAGCTTGGAAGGACCAATCCCTCCTTTCGCTTTGGAACTCAAGAAGACAAAAATTAAGAAACCAGAAAATAAGAAACTCTTAAGCGAACAAAAATTAAGAAGAATCTGGTAACTCCAGATTTCTCCGATGGAGCGTACGGGGTTTCAGGAGCTGCAGGGCGCAAAGTGTTTGACCCCCTGCCCTCCATCTGCTCGCATCCATCGTGGCGCAGAGGTGCCGGCATCAATGGTTTCATGTGGACCGCCACATGGCAGGCTGCCGGGCAAGTATTGACATGTCTAAGTTTTGGAGCGGGTTGCTGTGGTTTGACAGCTGGTGCACCCCAGCAAATGGCGGATTCCCAACCCGACCATTTTGGGGGTAGGGACGTGAGACTATAGCCCAACAATAGACATGCATACGGTGCACATCCGAGGTGTCTGAGGTGTTTCGTTTCGATTTGGATCTCTGCCAGCGAGGCCTCACAGGTTGCCGGAGGCGGAGCGAATGCGGAGCTCTTTTTTGCAACGACTGGAGGCAGGAGTCACACGAGTCGCACGAGTCTTTTCTGAGGTGTGAGGTAGATCAAGGGTTGGTACGAAAAGTGCAGGACATTGAATGGTGATCCATGCCTGGAGTGCTTGCAGCTTGATAGGCCGTGTCTCTATCCGGGTGCTTGCCTCAGCAGATGGATATAGAATTTGTAGTTCTACATATAGACCTACGAGATTGCACAGCTATCTTTTGCCAGACGAATTTCTGCATGTTGAATGACTTGTCCAAACGCATTAGAGCCAAGGCTCTCAGGGCATCGTTCTCTTCATGACCTTGCTCGATCCTGAGAGACTCGCCACTACTGCTGCGCTTTGTTGAATTCACAATATGGGTGTTTCTCAAAATAGGGGACCCCCAGAATGGTTGGCATGTCACTATAAAGTACTATAAAGGGTTCATACAAAGGATGATGTAGGGGTACCCCTATTTTTGAGAAACCAACATATTGCCCTTTGTCCACAAAGCACTTGATGTCCACAGACCCTTCTAACTTTCAACAATGCCCATCCTTTCAGGTCGACAGTGACAGTGATGCTCGAGAAGCTTCACCAGGCTGGCAAATCGGATTTGAAGATGGGCAATCTTGGACCAGTGAAGGCCAACTGAAGGCTGAGATAGTTCAATGATTCAAGTCATTGAGTTTTGAGTTCATGCCACAGCTTTCATCAGATAAAGATGGGTGCCAGATTTGCAGATGACCCTGCTGCAAGCTGAAGGTTCTGGAGGTCCATTCCAGAGCATAGGTCTTGCCAAAGCTTCCAGGCGCCTTGACTCGCGATGTTCAAACCTTGTCCGTTTTGCTTTGGTCACTTGAAACGTGCAGGCACTAGTTTGCCATAGTTTGCTTGAAGCTGATGCTCTTGGAAAGCTGAATGCTCGCGGCCACTAGCATTTTGCACAGCCAGAAAGATGCTACAAGGATTCTAAAGAAGCACTTACTTGCTCAGGAAGACTAGTGGCAACGCTTGCCTCAAAATCTCTGGGCTTCACAAAGGTAGAGATTCTCAAGAAATGAAACACAACCAACCATTGTACCTGTACAAGCATTATCATGTGGAGTGTTGAGAATGATTTTCATGCTCAATGAGGTGGTTCAATGGGTTCCCCAGGCAAAGAATCAGCTGCAGTTGCCATGGCTGAAACTGCCCCGGTGGCATTGGAGACGACATGGATCCCTGGGAATTGGATGAGTCCTTCTGCTGCTGGCGTCGTGGGCTTGGCCCTGGCTGGCCCAGCCGGAGGCGGAGCTGATGGGTTTGGAATGGTTTGGATGATCGAAAGTGGCATGTCACCAGCGGTGTCTCATTATCAATGCCATCAATGCATCAAGATTTGTGGCAACGTGGATATGAAGTGCTTTGGAACTCCCAGATTTGGCTTGCGATCAAACCCCTGGGAACTTGGAAAATGGAGAGTGTAGCATAGTGTAGCCGTCAACTCATTGATAGGTCCAACCAAATTTTGCTGTGTTCAGCTTTGACCTCACTCCGAACAGTTCTTGAGGTTTCTTGGGAGTGGTAAACTCAGTCCTCACTGGACCAGAAATGATGCGTGTTGAGTCCGACACCGTTCTGGGACAAGCTACACAATACACAGTTGTTGCTTGTCTGCAAGCTGGAAGTTGTGAGCCTTGATGCATCAAAGCATGCCGCATCAGTTGACGTTTTGAGTTTTGCTTTCAGATGCTGCCACCAGGCCACTTGTCTTGTTGTTGCCTGTGTCGCCGGTGGTCACATGCTACTGGCAACTGCTGGGATTGCTGGTTGTGGCATCAATGCTGCGCAACACTACATGATGGACTGCAAGCTGTGCAGAAATCTTCAGAAAATCTTTCCAAGAACAGCTGTTTGCAAACTCTATAAACAAATTCTAATAAAGTCCTTTGCTTGTGCGACAGCGCTCGCAGGAACCTGGTGCAGAGTGCAGTCAGGATGGCCACGTGGCAGAGACTCAACAGTCTTGCAAGTGTAGGTTGAGAGAACCCCTATGAGAATCCCCTGCAGCCCTCGTTTGATTCTGTTCATGTTGGTGTTTGGAGCGTTACAAAGTTGAGTTGACTTCTGTGTGTTGGATTATCATGGGGAGCTTCAAAGCAAGGTCAAGCAAATGAAGTTGATGCTGTTGAAGAACAAGACACCAAGTCCTTGGCGTCCCTGCCAGAGCTGTCAGATGAAATGATTGAGGTGCACAGCTGTTCTTTTCATGTACTCGAACCAATTATTGTAGGTGTTTCACAGGTTCGCTCAACTGAATATGGACGAAAAATCAAATGAATTGATCTCGATCATGATGAATATGATTCATGATTGATGATTGATATCGTGATAAAAAGTCACTGAAGCCGATGATTTGTCGATTTCGGTTGCATGTTGCAATGATCGCTCACTATTTCACGTAACCAGGATGTGCCTCCCCCTCAAAGCTCGCGGCTGCCTTGCTTCGCAGGCAAGGGACCAATCAGCACCAAATACATGCCACGTTAGACGTCAATGTTCCTGCGAGGATGTGCTGGATGGATGTTCTCTTCCAGATGTTCCACAGTACCAACAGAACCAGATGTAGCTGTGGAAGAGCAAAGCCAACGTCTGATCCGATACAGCCAGCACAATTTGAGGCGTGAGTTTGTTCGAGCGACGGATGTACAGTGGGCCATCCCCAAGCTTTGTTGGGGAGAACTGTTGGATTTGTTGGATCCATCCCGATCTCCGTTGTGTGATCTGTTGAAGTCTTTTTGGAGCTTCGCTGGAGACCCCCCTGAGGCAGCGGCTTGGCGAGCTGGATGGCGGTGACACGTCGTTTCTCCTTTTTGAGACGACCAATTTTCCGAAGCCGAAGATTCAACGGCGCTGTGAAGCTGCGATGCTTCGTCCAGTAACACCTCTGGCGTTGAACAGTGGTGAAACAGTTGTGCCACAGCTGCAACCTATGCTGTGCCACAATGGTTCTAGCATTTTGTGTTCCCACTTTTGTTGATTCTATTGTGTTTTGTTGATCTCACGTCCTAGTCTAACTTGATGGGGTTGTCCATAGGCTTAATAGCATCGGTGAAAAGATCTTATTTGGATGCATTCACAGCTACATGGCACTCCCAAAGAGGAGGCCCAAGTGCTTGCCTGCGATCGTTGAGTACTATCTAGGAACCTAAGTGCATCTAAGGTCAATGAGTATTTTTCTGGGAAGCTGCTGATGATGCACCGTCCAACGAGTGAGACGCTGGACGCTCCCCATGCTCAATACTTTGCGAAGAAGACTCGACGTTGGGAGCTGCGGCTACAAGGTGCCCTGTGACAAGGAGGACGTGTCCCCAAATCCGCTAAAGCTAGTGGCATTTACGAAAATCCACAAGTCTTACAGGGAAATCGGGCACTGTGTATTCATAGCCACACATGCGGGGCACACCGGTAGGCTTCAACTGTGCTTGGTTGTCTTTACGCACCCGACTTGCTCGCGGAGAGATTTGACTGATGGCAGACGGAACTAGTGTTTCAGCCACAAACACATCTGTCTTGCCAGTCCTTCTTACAGTATCTAAATGTTATTGTGATCAATTGATCAGGATTGTGTTTCTGCTGCGTCCATCAGTCAAGTCACCCTGTGTGGCTTCTTGTCTTGGTCCAGGTAGATTTCACAAACGGCCCAATGGCAAGCTCTACATGGGCGTACGGCGCTGAGTCTGGCACATGACAGTCCAACATGTTGGAATCTTTGGGAGTTTCTGGAGTTTCTTACTTAGACTATTCCCGCGCTTGCGGGGTTCAGGTGGTTTTGAGGGACTTTGACTACAGTATGCCATTGAGCTATTTCACTTCCTGGGTGAGCACACTCAGCGTTGCACCTCTGGACTGCTGGGTGGATGTAGATGGAAGATGATGCAAAATGTAGATGATGTATATAGACAAGTGATTTACATGATTTACGTTGATTTGCTGATTGAATTCCTGAGGAGGTTGACCCTCTTGTTTTCAGATCAAGGACTCAGGCAACACATTCTGCACAGGAGTACGTCTTGGGAAGCAAGGTGATGCTCAGCTTCGGTGATCGGGAGGAGGCGATGCCGGCCCGTCAACTGCGAATAAATGTTAGCGATGGATGAGTTCACTTTGTCCTTGTTGATAATCAACTATTGTAATTAGTTCAGAATTACTATACGCTCTTATAATGTACATTTATAGCAAACTAAGTGTAGTTTATACATGGATTGTTGAATATGCTTATGATTTATCTACTCATTCCTTTGTTTGGGATCTCCATCAACTATCATCGTCCATTCCCTGATAGGACTCATGATGTGCTTGGTTGTGAGACGAGCTTGCGACAGGCGGCGTCGAAAGATGATTCCCTGCTCGCGCAGGTAGTTTCAGGCTTACAGGCAGGGCTTCCCCCTTAAACAACTTTGCTTCGATGGATTCGATGGCATCTCTGATGGCGTGGCCCGTAGGCCTTTGACCAAATTATCGTCACTCCTCCTGGTGCTCAGTGCTTGCCGCCGATCGATGGTGACCTGGATGGTTGGGGGGTGACAAGGTGGGACGATGCTTCAGCTGACAACCAGACAACCATACAGTGCCATACTCTCCGTTTGTGGCACCGTATTGCACTCCATCATGCTCTGTTGTTGCACTTCAGTTTTGTGCTTTTGCTATTCTTTTTCTGTGCCCAGCTTTCAAGTGTTTTGATCTTTATGGCAGGAAAGGTGCGAAGAACTCTGCCGAGTGGTCATCCTCTGTGGAGGACACCGAAACTACTCGTAATCTCTCTGAAAATGACAAGAAGACTTGTTCTTGGAGACCTTAGATCTGCCACCATTGATAGCAGCGAAGAGGAACGAAATCAACCGATGTTTGTGCTAGGTTTTCTTTGGCGAAGCAGTCTGTTCCGACCTTCTAATGGATGATAGGGATACAACTGGCCAGCCTCACATTTGACTTTCAGGAAATTGAAGCGGGCATCCAGCTTGAAAATGTGTATACTTTTTGCTTCTGGAGTGCATCAAGATTTCTGGATCTCATGGGTGCAGCTTGTTTGCAGTGAGTTCAGCTTGTGTTTAGAGGTGGACAGGTGAGCACAGCAGCCCAGGGAGCGCTGACGGATCTTCTGCCTTTGCTGCCAGCAGTTTCATTGTCGCGATTCTTGGATTATTGGCCTCCACATTTCGTGTTCTACGTGCTGGAAGAGAGTCAAAGAGCATCAGTTGCTGGTGAGCAGGGAGACCTGTTGCACGTGGAGCGGAACAAGACTTACGTCCTTGACATTATGATGCTTGCGAAGGAAAATTCACACTTGCACTTGGCAAAGCACTACTATTTCCCGGAAAAATCTGGGTAGTACCACCTGTCTGAGACAGCTGTGGGTCGACAGCAAGCGTGCACAAGTTGGGCAAACATGCGTTGTTATTGGATTTATTTGTGCATGTTCATGCCAATGATCTGAATCTGAATACTTCAGTGTAATTAATTAATCAGTCACAAGAAACAAGAGTCACAATTTACTTCTGGCTCCTGTACATAGCAATATTCCTGCATTAGTTTGTCCCTTTCCATTGGTCGAGTAAACAGTCGGCCCAAAGTCTGTATGCTTTCCAACCAGGAGGCAAAATGGTGTTGGAAGTTGCAGCACTTGGGTCTTGTCAAATCTTCTGGCAGCACCAAAGCAGTTGCATGTTCTGGGCTGACGCAGGTCCGCCCTGGAACAACCAAAGACAAAGATTCACAGCATCCGGCTCAGACTGACATCCTGCTTTTCTAACAGAGGTACAGAACTCATAGAACTGACTCTTTTTCATGTAAGATATTTCATTAGTGGACTCTGCCCTCTAAACCACAATTGGTATCAATGTCAGACTGTTTTGATCTGTTTTTTTTGGATGTATGTTACAAGGACTGACAATGGTTGTGCACTGTGTGCTACATCGCTTTGGAAGATGCAGTGGGTGGCTCCCAGGATCATCTTTGTCAAGGCCAGAGCCACTTGTGGTGATCTCAGCGGGAACGAAGCCTGGTCAGTCTCCCGTTGGATAGTGCTGACATGCGCTGACCCTCAGGAAGTGGCAGAGGCTCCGTTCCCCAGCGACAAGGCGCACCAGGCGGAGCGAACGCGACAAGCAATGGCATGGTCCTGCGAACCATCCATGGGACACCGAACTGCTTCAGGTACAGGGGTCACCCAGCGAGCTGTCTACTGCGACAACAGTACCTGGCGAGGTGGGATACCTGCTACAGTTGCTGGGGTTTCACTGAGTGCTCCGTGTTTTGTAGGAGCCGAACGATCTTCAAGGACAGTTCTGCTTGATGCACTGCTACAGTTTCGGCTAAAAGAGAACATCATTTGCCAGTCAGACATAGTCAGATTGTTTCCAAAAGTGAGAAGCAAAGCCAAGCAGCCAAAGTGGCCGGAAACCGAATTTGGGCTTTGCGCGGTACGCATTTGTTTGGAGCGAGGAGAAACAGTTCAGAGGATGACCTCCCCAGTAGGCCAGGAGGGTGGACACTTTGCCAGGCAGCACATCTGGAGCTCCAATTTGGCAACTTATTTTTGAAGTTTATAATGGTTGTTCTATAAGTTATATACTTAATACTAGAGGATATTCACCAGCAATAATGGTTTGTAATGGTATGTAATGGTGAATCGTTTTCTTCTTGGTTTGTCCCCAGGCAGCTCTGGACTTGCCTCTGATCTAGGCCAGAAGAGTCCTGTCATGCATTTGAAACGCCATATGAAAGCAATGGCGGGTGCTTTTTGATCACTATGGTGTCTGTTGATGTGGTGTGTATTGTTGTCAAAATTGCACAGGTGAAAGTGGCTATGGTGTACTTGGCTCGGCAGTTTTCTCAAAATGCACAAGCTGTTTGCAAACACTGAAGAATCTGGGTTAAAAGATCTTTTTTGTGCAATACATTCACGATCAAAGCTCATGTTCCACCCCCACCTCACACTGCCAAGGTTCCAACTGTTTAAAGGTTTATCGCAGTGATTTACGGCTTTAGGGCGCAGAATCTAGGGTCCAGAGCTTGTTGTTAGTCAGCACGAGCTCAAAACGCAGGAGTTTTAGGGTCTGAAAGGATTGACTTCGGACTTCAAGGTTTGCAGTGACGACGACGAGAAGGATGAGGATGAGGATGAGGATGGGGATGAAAATGATGATGATGATGATGATGATGATGATGATGGTGGTGATGATGATGATGATGTTGATGATGATAGTGATGCAGGTGGTGAGGTTGATGATGACGACGGCGGCGATGATGATGATGATGATGATGATGATGATGATGATGATGATGATGATGATGATGATGACGATTCTGATGATGATGATGATGATGATGATGATGATGATGATGATGATGATGATGATGATAGTGATGCAGGTGGTGAGGTTGATGATGATGACGACGGCGATGATGAGGATGATGATGATGGTGATGCAGGTGGTGAGGTTGATGATAACGATGACGGCGATGTTGAGGATGATGATGATGATGATGATGATGATTATGATGACGATTCTGATGATGATGATGATGATGATGATGATGATGATGATGCTGCTG
>VSDK01026914.1:63536-89666 GCA_009767595.1 Symbiodinium kawagutii
ACAGGTGGTAGCCGGTAACCTCACTTTTACCGATTTTGGTGAACAAGCTGCAGAATGCGGCTTAGAGTCTGCAGTGTTCAGGCGCAGGTTCAACAGGTGGTAGCCGGTAACTGCTTTGTTTCAGAGATGCAATTGAACCAAAAGATCTGCAGTTGTCCGCTAGTTGAGCTTTTTTTCTTTTCCTTTTTCATTTGCGACACACGGCCTCCGTGTGTGAGTCAACTCCTGTTTCAAAGGATTTTTCATGAGTGCAGGGGGCTCTTGGAGCCTGCATGAGACAAGAGCCAACGAAGACGCTCATGCAGAGCTTGTGAAGCGTTCGGGGACGCCTGAACGTGTACCTGCAGTGATTACCAAGCTGGTTTACAGTCCGGTTGTTATAGCTGTTGCTACTGCGAAAGGCCTTTGGAACCATGTGTACTACACACATGCTTCTCGTCCATAAGGGCAATCAGAGGATACAATCCTTTACGACCCTGAAACGTTGATTCAATCAACTCCTGAATTACGGTCTTTCAAGTGTGTGTGCTTGCCGTATTTGTAGTACTGTGACACTGTAGCTATACATGGGCAACAGGAGGCAACAGGATGCAACAGGTTTTGGGCAGCCAAGTTCTGCCCGACATTTCAAAGCGACCTCTGCCACCAAGCAGCTGGATCGGCTCCAGGAACGTTCCCTGTGGAACCAAACTCGGCCAGCCACCCAGTTGCCGCAGCAGTTCACGACTGGTGACCTGGGCACGACTGAGGCCCCGGCTTCTGAATCTCATTGAGGATCTGAAGCGTGGCTTGGCAAAGAGAGAGGAAATCTCAACTGCTTCGCATTTCTTATTCTGCAGCAGCTTTCGGCAGCTTTTCAGCATCATAGATCTTGTATTGGCATGTATTGGCTGGATACTTCGCAAGGAATTTAAGAAAAAGTTGTGAGGTCCGGCAAGCGCAGTACACGCTGTTTCAAGCTGCAGCCTCAATAGTTTGAAGTAGTTCAAAACAGCTGACCCCGCGAAACAGAATGTGTGTTCTTAAGGGTTGCTGCTTTTGCGATCCTTTTGGAAGTCTCTTGAGCTCGATGGCTTTCCATGGCTTTTCCATTTCTTTGGCAACTGGCTTTTGTCTAAGGTCCGGAGGTTGAAGAGGTCGGCTCTGGTTTTTCCTCCAAGCCGATGTGAAGTGACTGATTGGACAGGCTCTGGAAGCAGCTAAGCGAGAAAGCCAGGCACAGTGACAATGATCGAGCTCAAGGGCAGGGCTGATTTCTTCGCCTCAGGAACTGCAGGAGATGATGCAGCAGTTGGAAAAGGACAAGGTGGAGCGGGCCGACCCAGCAGTGCCGTTTCAAGTTGCTGAAGGAAACTGAAAGAAACTGAAAGAAACTGAAGGGAACTGAAGAAGTTGCTGAAGGAAATTGGTGGAGGAAAGAAAACCGAAGAAGTTGCTGAACAAGTGAGGTTGTTAAGAGGAAGGAGTTGATGGCAGCTGAATGTCTTGTGCCAGGCTGCCCTCATTCAAGAGCAGGTGGGCAGGGGTGGGCAGGGGTGGGCAACGGTGGGCAGCTGTGGGCAGACATCCTTTTGTTTGGAGCAAGGGATGTCTCTGACTGAGCAATGGAGCCCATGCAATCCAAGGAGGAGATGATTCGAAGAGTAAGGGAGAGAGTTGTTGGGTACTCAGATGAATCTGTACAGATTTTGGTAATGAACTCCGGCATTGCTTGCTTTGATTCGGTGCTTGTTTGTGACACTGAGGCTCCTCTTCAGAATCGTATATTGGCCCAACAGTCCTGAGTTTAGAGCTTGCAATGGTGTAGCATGCGACCTTTGTGAGCTTCCCCTTGTACTATACACCTACTCAAACATATATGCCGCATGTTTGTGATGGACAGCCCTGGATAGCATTGTCAGAGCAAAGTTGGAACACCGGATACCAACAAATAGTTGTGGTTGATGCATCACATGGACTACTGTATATTAAGTTGGTCTACTTGTCAGTACTTGGTTTTATGACTTCGTTTGCGAAATGCTCTGATGTTGCGTTTCCAGATGCTGATCATTTTTGCGGTATAGTCTCACATGTAGCAGGGCTGACATGCAAAGCATCGCTCCACAATTGGAAACATCTAATTCACAGCCCTTCTTCTTGGTGGGAAATGGACTTTTGTTCATTTCTATTTTTGTAAACAAAGAATATTTCTTCAGATAGATCCTTGAAGACATGAACTACACTCAGACTTTGATCCTTGGGGCAGTTTTTAGGCGCAAATTCATCAGCCAAGGAGAGCCTAGAGAAGCAGAGGTCAAGGGGATGGCAGCAAATGACTGCTGTTCTGAATCTGCGAATTTCTGCCACCACGCGACGAGAGCTAGCGCAGCTAGTTGCGTGGTGTATGTGCCTACTTTAAGGCTCACCTGGAACTCGAATCCGAAGTTTGGTTTCTGAGTCTTGAGGACATGGCTTACCATCATTCAAAGATGTTCAAAGCTTCAGCTTGGCAGCCCCCGGTTGCTGGACAGGCTTGAGTTCAAGAGAAAAAGTGCTGCACTGCACTCTGCCCTTGTGCCACAAAGTACACAAGACCCGACATGACAGAAAGAATCCGAAGAGTGGTGAAAATCCGTGTGTACGCTTTAGACAGCTGTTCAAATGATGTAGAAAAACATATGTATGATATAGTATACGTATATATATATATATATAAAATATCATACATGTGAAATCATAGATGTATCTGCAGCGGTGTCACAAGCTGTGTGACGTTCAGGGCCAGCAGAACTTGGAGCTCGCCAGTCGCCTTCACGTGTTGGTGCAGAGTACTTCTCTCGAAGGGATGGACGACGAGGTGCCGCTGTGGGCCAAACCAGAATTTTGAAAACAAAAACAAAGAGCATCTAGGGATTTAGAATGCTTGAAATTTTTGAAATGTCTTGAAATAGTAATGCTTGAAATGTGAATTCTCGACGTTACACATGGCATGTACTGTAGTGTAAGCACTTAGTGAGCGCTCCAAATTGAGAAGTGGCAACTCAAGTGGCGTTTTGTCGCAGGGCACGGCTTTGTCCCTGACAAGAGTCCAGGCTGGGTTGCAATGTGCCGTGGACGGTCATCCAACTGGTCAGGGACAATAAATCCCTTTGTTGGTGCATGATGGATGACCATATGATGACCATATGATGACCATATGTGATATGATTAGTAGTACCGAGTTTGACCATAGTTTGATTTGACCGCCTGGAAAACCACTTTACTTCTAAGAATTTCAAGTGATGGGACGAACCCGATTCGTGCATATTCTACAGCACGCTACCGTAATTCATTTTGCTCAACTGGGGCGCAGAAGAGCGTGGGTTGTGTGTTGGTAGTGCTGAACAGCTGTAGTTCTTAGTTCTGCAAGCCATAGCTTGGGATTGAAGTGCCGAGAGCTCGTGCCATGTCGACAATCTCGCCATATACTACTCAGGGCAAGTGGTCACACAGTTCCGGAGGTGAGATTGACATCAACGTTGACAGCACTGGCCAGTCAGTGGTCATCAATCATCCGACCGTGGGAAAACAGACTCTGGAGGTGAGAAAGTTTTGTCAGGGTGATGGCCTTGACTACTTTGGCTTCAAAGGCAAGATGGAGGGCAACAAGATTACCTGGAACAATGGCGTTGTGTGGACCAAGCAGCCTTGAGAGCACAAGCAAAATCATCAAGGCCAAACAGGTGGTGCCCGCTGCAAGTTCAATGTAATTTGCAGTTCCTGTTTCGCTGTGTACTGCGAGATTTCTTTTAAGTTATGCTTGGCCTTCCAGGCCTGCAAATCATGGGTTCTTGAGAAGGGGGAGGTTCTCAAAGGAGTGTGCTTGAAGCACATCTCTTGGCCGAATGAGTCAACTCAAATACTATTCGCGATGCACAATCAAAAACTTGTGTCAAAAAGAGGAGCGCAATAAGGACTCGTTGCTCTGATAGTCTTCCCTCAACCGCTTGCTAGGTTGTGATGCTTGGAGGGTCAAGCACTGGAAATTTGGATTGCTGATGTTGCGGCTTTGTCGACTCTGCCTCAGGTGATGATCGCTGCAGCCGCTCGACAACTTGTTGCTGGAAGCAAGTGGATCACCAAGGAGGCAAAGAAGAAAGGGTGGGTACGTCAAGATGCGAAGAGGTTCACCATATTCTTGGACTTCGCATTGAATGTCAACTGCTTGAAGCACATTGACCAGTATATGAGGACATGGTTCAAAAGTACTTCACTGGCATGTATTCAGTCTATGTATGCATAGAGATGTATATAACATGTATATTCAGTCTATGTATGCATAGAGATGTATATAACATGTATATACATGTAGATAATACGTGATTGTAATTGAATTATGAGAGTACTTGTATATGGCACCAGGCATATGTATATTATGTACACACATGGTTACTGGGTAAAATCTGAGCCCCCTGGAAAGGTTTGATTACTCCTAGCTTTGCTTTTTTCCCCGACAGCAGATCTCTTTGGGGTCTCAGCCCATATAGCCTTCGGGGTGATCCGGGGCACTGCTGGACCTTGCCGCCTCGTTTGGCGGGTCCCAGGGTGGGACAGGTGCTCACACAGCAACTCAACGCAGAGAGTAACTTCTCTATGCCACGCTCCAACCAATGCTCAAAGTAGCCTATGGCATGGCAATGTAAATCGATGTAGAGTAGCATGAGCGCCTTAATGCTTTGCTTGTTCCAGTCAGTAATAGCGAAATGCTGTGTCGCAGAATGCCGAATCTTATTACGCCAGCCGCTGTTGGGGATCTACGTCGGCTGATTCTACAGCACCCATGCGCAGCAAGTACATTCGCCAAATACATTCTCAACAGACATGTTTGAAATAGCATGAATCAATTCTGAATCAATGACAAATGTCAAATCCAACCTCTGCTCTCAAATATTGACACATCTGGTTCTGTCGAGTTACATCCAACCAAACATTCAGAGGGCCCCTTTTTCCCCTATCTCCCCTAATGCAAAATAGGGGGAACCATGAGAAGATCATGTTTCCTGATCTTTTGGGCCTATGCTCAACCAAGGCGATGGTTGTGCGTGACAAATGGAAGGCCTCTGTGCTGGCTGTGGCACGGGTAAGTAGTTGACGGCGTCGAAAGATAGATGCATATACGCATGAATATGTATATTTACATGTATGAGCTTCACGGGTGGCAACATATTGTATCTCCTTGGCGTTTCATGTTTCCCTGGCCCCGCATCATTTGAATGGGCGCAACATTTTTAAAGTTTTGACAGTGCAGGAGCGCCGCAAGCGAGCGCGCAGCGGCGACGCGCTCGGGGCTCCGGTCCCCCACCCCGCTTGAGGCCTTGGTGCCGCAAACGCTTCGGGCTCCGGTCCCTCCCGCCCCACTAGAACTTGGCGCCGCAAACGCCAGGCTCCTTGGCAGCGCCGCCAACCCCAGGCACAAGCGTGCTGGTTGAGACTGAAAGGGAAGGCCGGCAGGGCCGTGGCGCTCACCGGCGGTTGGTGGCCGGCCACCATCCGTCTAAAGGCGTCTTTCTTTGAAGGATTTGCGCAAGACATGGTGGAGGAGGGCCCCAGCCCGTACATTCATGTTCTTTTCGATTTGGAGAAATGGCAGCTTAGCTGCCAAAAAATTCCCGGCGGCAAGTTGACCAAATTGCTCAACGGTGACGCCGGACCCTTGCCAAAGCGATTTCGGGAGGTATGGGCATCGTTGAAGTGGCGGAGCCAAGCGGCCCAGTTCCTTGGCTTTATTCATGTATCGGGTGTTTGACCGGCTTGCGCTCAAATTTGTTCTTCTTTGTGAACCATAGCCAGGGTGGAATGGTCGAAGTGCCGGATTCTAGTCCCCTGACATGAAGACTTATAGCCGCTTGTCTGTCCAAGCTCCAGGTCAGAGTGAGGCTGATGATGCTCTGGATTCCGGAGGCCTCTTTTTGAACATACAATTTATTTGAACGCGGGGGCAATGTTTTTGATGTGGGAAAGCTTTGAAACTGCCCTGCGACCTTCTGAGCATGCCGTTCGTGGCGGGGAAAAATGGCAGTTCTGTATCGCATCAGTAGCGTCGTTAAAAATCTTTGCCTTAAGTTTCATCTTTGGCAGCAAGCGTGCGTAAAGGCTTGAAATGCCTTTCACGTACCTGCGAGATTTTCTAGCTGAATGTGTGCTTTGCCATCAGCTGCTTGCGAGGTTGTGCCTTGGAAGGGACAAGGTATGGCTTCGAAGTTACGGTTTCAAAACTAGGTGTTTTTCTGCAGAGGAGGCAGTCGAATGGATTTTGCCCTGCCAAATCCAGGACGACGAGGGTTTTGCGAGGGGATGCCCGTACATGTACGGCGTGCTCCCCTCAGTATGGGTCTGCCGCTCGTGGGTGCGTGCGACTGGCAGCTTAAGCCAGGCGCTCGGAAGTAAGTTGGCTTAATTGGTGTTTGAATTGCTGAGTGATAAGTGGACCGGGCGGACTTAGTAAGTAGGCCCCGGCAGATTTACCAAGTAGACTCGAAGCTTGTTGAGGCCGATAACACACCAGTTTGGGATTTTGCTGGATCTTTTGAGTAATGACTTCGTATGTATGCCCCCTTGGAACTCCTACTTGGCTTTCCTATTTAAATTTGAGAGACGGAGATCCATCATTTCGAAGTGTTGCTTTGGCCGTAGTTTTGGCTCCAGGCTTCGAGAACCCTCTGAAACTTACCCAGCATGCCCCAGTACTGCTTGGGAGCACGCGCGGCGCCAGGAGAGGTGCCAAGGGAGTGCATCTACGCCCCCCCGGACGACTTGCAGCGCGTCCAGTTGCTGGCATACCGCGATGGCGACAGATGCCGCCTGATCCCCGGCGCTTGTGGAGAGCAATTCAAAATGGTGATGTTGCAGCGTTGGCGTCCAAAAAAAGTCCGTGCAGCAGTTCACCTCCAGCATCAGCAAGCATTGGTCTTACAGTGGTTGGAATTTTGAAGCGCAGGAAGAGTTGGATGCCTGGGTTGTGATGTCGGAAAAATCTTCTCGCGTGGCGCTTCACCCCTGATGCTGGCCCTTCAGGACGCCAAGCCGGACGCTGACTATGAAGCAAGCGCCCAGGAGCCACCCTCCAAGAAGCAGAAGAGTGATCATCAGAGTGACACGGAGGCTGATGACCAGCAGCAGGAAGATTTGGGCTTTAGAAACCGCAGGGCCCAGACTCAGAAGTTTCTTTATTTTGGTTTTTGGTTGCCACGTCGCGCCACTCTGAACAAGGGTATGTCCTGCCTGGAAGAGCTTGAGGCGATCAACATTGGATGTGAAAGTTGTGTCAACACGGGGTTTCAAACCCAGGCTCACTTTAAGGCTTGCTTTATTGCGCAGCGCAGGCAACCATGGCGCGGTGCAAAAATATGGTGGTTGGTAGCAGTGCTTGCAGGGGGGCTCCGATTCTACCCCGGTTCCATATGTACAATTTGAAAAGAACACACGCGTGCCAAAATAGAATGGATCATAACTAAATATATATACCTATTGACTTGCTTTCCCATTTTTCGTTTCTTTCTATTTACCTGTGTGTTTATCAATTTTTCAATCTTTGCATGTGTGCGTTTATCTGTGTATTTGTTCATCGATCCATGCGTTTTTCAATTTTTATTTCCTTATTTCTGTATTTAGTTATCTATTTTTGCTTTGTTTTTTAATTCTGTATTTTTTGGGTGTATGTATTTTTCTCGATTTTGTTTGATTTTTAGATTTTTGGTCTATTTATTCATTTATCTGTATTTTTTGTTTTTCTATTTGTGATTTCTTTGAACAGTTTGTTGAAATTTTTCACACTATTTATTCACTTTTATATGTACTTCTTCAGTTACTTTCGTATTTACTTCTTCATTTCTTTCTTTTATTTTTCTCCTGTATTTCCTTCTTTGTTTTTTTATCTCTTTTTTTTAATACCTTGCTTTTTTCTAATTGTATCGATTTGTCTCTTGACCTTTCTACGTACATAGCGGTCTATCTAAATATTTTTTTGTGCTTATCTATCGATCGATCGGTCGACCTTCCTTTTTTTAACCTAGCTATCTATCTATTTATCTATTTTATCTTTTTTTATCAATTTATCTTTCTATCTTTTGATCTGTTCATTGATTTATTTTTGTATCTATCTACTTATTTCTCTGTTTATTCATCCATCTACCCATCTACGTTTCATCCATGTTTCAATCAGCCAATCAATCAATCAATCAATCAATCCATCAATCAATCAATCAACCAATCAATCGACCAATCCATCAGTCCATCTATATTTATTCCATGTATTTATCTATCATCAAGTTGTTTGGTTTTCGGTCTGTCTATCTAGATGTCTATTCACTGATATATTTATGTATTTGTCTACCTATTTATATGTCTATTTTCCCGTCTATCTATCTATTTATGTGTTTTTTTTATCCATGTGTTTATCTATCTATTTATTTGTTTATTTATTGATCAATTCATTGATCTATGTATCCATTTATCCATGCACATATTTCGGCACGAAGGGAAACATGGACCATGGCCGCTTCAACGAAAGTCCGTGGGCCGGCCGCTCATTGGGTCAGACCTTCGATAGCCGCTTGGACCAGATCAGGGGAGAGTATTTCAAGGAGATCAGGGCGATGCAGGTGCCCTGCTCGCAATTTCTTTTGCAAATCTTGGAAGTGGAATTTGCTACAAGTTCACGCTTCGAATGTTTGTTTTATTTGCACCGCTGGTCCAAAGTTAATATATAGTAGGAGGTTTAGTCTTATTCCAAAGGCGAGAAATCACTGGATTCTACACGAGTGATCAGCGCTTTCGTTCGGGCTAAATGCTTTCCAACCTTTGAACTTGCAGGGTCGATTGGAGGAGTTGACGCTCAAGGCACTCACATTTTTCATCCAAGATTCGATTGGTTTCGTGCCGTGATTGAGAATGTGACAACCCGGAGCTGGGGAGTCGTTTCCGCTTCAAGACCAACTGTTGTGGACAAACTTTATCAACCATTCGGATTGTGTTTTGAGTTGTGGAAACCCGTCGTGCCCGTCATTTCTACTTAGTACAAAAATCATCATTGCAAAAACAAATGTTATTGACACATTGAAAATTAAATTGATTGGTGGCACACCGATTCTGAGGTACAAACAGAAGGTTTGTGCATGCTTATGGATCCATTTGGAACTCATGAGAGGTTCAGCAAACTGCTCCCCTGCACGTGAACATGCCAAATGTCCCTGCGAAGCTCCCGAAGATGCGGATCTGGCATGTAGTGAAGCGCCCCGCTGTTCCTTTGTTGAACGGGATGTGAGTGATACACAATGACAATGGACAACATGTCTTCTGATACCCTGGGAAAATTCATTAGATTCCATTTTTTGGTGGTAAAGGGGTGAGTTTTGATTTCCATCTGTGTGCAAGCGCAGCGCAGCACTTGGCATGTCAGGATCTTCCAGAAAGTCCCGGGCCAGGTGCAGCTTGTCTAGTGGACAGTTGATGGACCCTCACTGTGGCTGAGTTTTCCACATCAATTCGGATTCAACCAACCTCTTGCAACGCACTATTGATGTTGTGGAAGAGGAAATTTGATTGGCCAGACATGAAGGTCATTTCTGAAAGAACAAAGGACAGACAAGAATACAGGAGTGTCCATCAAAGGAAAGGATCCAAAAACTGGATTCCAAAGACCACATTTTCTTCACATTTTCTCCTTTTGTATTCTTGTTCCGAAGGCTACTCCAGCGCAGTCGGAGGCCTTCGATTTTGCTTTGAAAGAGTGGATATGGAATCTGAAGGTACAGGGAGGGGTGTATGCAATAATAATGGTAAAAATGATAATAGTAAAAAACAGATGCCAATTGAACAGCTGCACGAAAAATCACAAAACAAGTCGTTCCAGCATCCTTGTTGAAATAATCTGTTTCTCCAAAGAGAGGTTCTGCATTCTGAGTTCATGTTAGAGGCAAACGTACCCTTCTCCATTTGTCCAAGACCACCGTACGTCCTTGATATCCTACAGAAATTTGTGCATGAACTTCTTTCTTTGGCGTCCTATGAAACTTGTTGGACATTGATTACAAACAACTTCAGATACGCTCGTATGGACTCTAATTCCAACTGGAGAGAGCAGTTTTAAATTTCAGCAGACCTATCTTCCATTCACCTTTCCACTTCTTTTTCATTTGTCTCGCACTTTTATCCCATTTTTTCCACTTGTCTCCCACTTGTCGTGAACGAACCTGATTTTGTGCAAGGTTGACAGACTGGGAACCGCCCCAGCTGGGGCTGCTCGGGTGCCGACTGCACAGCCCATGAGCGCTCGTGGCTTGAGACCAGCCACGGAAGGAAGGTGGGTTGTGCCCCTGGCAGTTGCTACAAATCTGACAGATCTTCAAACATCTCCTTTACGCTGCATCCAAGCTGCGTAGACTTTGTGGTGGATGTTGATGGCGATGCTGCGATGATTGTGTAGTTCCAGGCCTCGTGGGCGTCAAGGTCATCAGTGAGCAACGGGTTCTGTGTACTCCACGCTGGCAAAGCCACCAGAGTAGCACTCGAAAACCATCGAAAACCAAGCTGAAAGATGCTGTAACTATCCCCAGCTAAACCTGATAGACGTGTTGTTTTCATGGCTGGAGCAACTCTTTTGCTGCACTAGAAACAAGGCCTGCAAAGCAGGCCAGGAGTGCTAGCAGAGACATGGGAGCCTCCTTGCAGGCGGGAAGTTGTGCAAAGTTTGCCACAGCCTACTGCAACGTCCTCAACCTGAGTTCAACTTCCCGGTCGCAGTGTACAAAGTCACCATGTGTTGCTCCAGCACCAAAAGCAGCACTCTGCGCCATAGGACGCCAATTCTTGGCGGCATAAGAATCTAGCGAGGTGGAAAAACACATGGAGCTGAAGCAACTTCTTGGCATTTGCAGAAGTCAGAAGGGAAGAAAAGTGTAAAGAGGGACTGCAGGAAGACTGCAGGAAGACCGCAGAGGAACCGCAGAACCGCATGCTTGGCGCGTTGATAGGCTCCAGGTTGAACGCATCTGGCTACAAAAGCCAAGTAGAGCGGAAGGAGGCCAAGTTGCCGAGCGCCGGTCACTCCAAACCGGAGGCATCGAAGTGGGAGCTGGAGCTCGCAAGTTCGATGGGGTGGACTTTTGTGGCTGTGGAAATACATATGAAATACATGACTTGAGTCTTGGCATTTTCTTTAGCCTCAAGGGTTTTGAGAGCAACTTGCCAGCAGTCAGCACATGTCAGCACTCTCATTGCTTCCAGGGCCAGACGTGTTCGGTGGTGATTTGCTCAGCTGATGGGTGGCTCTGTCATGATTGGACTACTGAAAGCTCAACGACTTCGCCGTTGTGACATGTTGTTACCAGCTTATGATCCGCTCTCCCTCCCTTGGCTGTGGCAGGATGCTGTGCCAGTGATGCAGCAAATGCTGCACCTGAGGAGCCTTGTTCTCAGCATCTCTCAGCATCTCTCAGCCAACATTGGCACCCGCATTTTTGCTCTACTGGAACTGGCACTTGCCCCACCTGGCTGCTTGTGCCAAGGCACTTCTTCAGCCAGTACAAGCTGGGAAAAAAACTCGGCGAAGGCACTTGGCTCACGTTCCCCTCCATAGCGTAGCTATTGGACGTATATAGTAGTAACTATTAGTACGTAGTACAGTATATTGATAGATATTAACAATAATTCGTACATTACATTAGTAATGCATTAGTATTTACTAGTAATCATTAGCAATGATTAGTACCTTTTGTATGGCTTCTAAAGGCTACCTTGCATGTAACTCTGAAATCTACTAAAGTGGTGAGGGTTATGGCATGGAGATGTCCAGAGTTTGTGCTTTGGGGCTTGGATACTGGTAGTACTGGTACCAGGTGCTGCTGGTGTTGCTGCCATGGGTGCCACAGGGTGCTGCCAGGTTCATTTGCTCCTGCCAGACGCTCTTTCCAACATGAAATTAATTAATAATACATGAATGAAATGAAATGCTATGATTTTGGCAGCTCATTTTCATTTCAAAGTAAGATTTTTCCGATTTTGCCAATGAAGCTTGTTCTCGCTTGGTTCCCAAAGCACGATGGTAGGACATCTGCTGTATGACCTTTGCTTCCCAGCTGTCAAGCAGACCTTTGCACAATGACTTTGTATTGCTCAGCCAGACCGCTCCCTCAGGTGCTTTTGGCCAGGTTCGATCAGTCATCGAAAGGCAATCGCAGCAGGACCGTCCGAATGACAAAATGTGGACGAGCAAAATGCTTTCCTTCAGCTAGAGAGCAACATGTCTCTGCATTTCTATACTGTATAAACCTAAAACATGGATCCTGTCGCTGACATAGTTTTCCGTCAGCTTGAAGCAGCTAGGAGCTCGCGGTCAAAATCGTTGACGTGCGAGAGCGCGATGAACACGGTGTTTGTGCCACACTGAGCTCTGCTGTTTTGGCGGGCTGTGTTGTGGCAGTTTTGATTGAAAAAGTCCTTCATTCCAATATGTTTGATTTTTTGGCCTGCTATACTGATGGAGATCTGACATTTTGGATATTCAAGATACCTTATGTCTGATACCTACTGACAGTCTGCCGAGCTCAAATGCCTTGTTAAGGTAACGGGCAGGTAAGCAAAAGCCGCGACAGAGTCACACGCACGGAAGTGGACTTGTGGACAAAGGTTGGGCACCAAGCTACCAACACAACGCACAGTTGCACCAAAATCTGTCGCAGATGAAGAGGTCTTCTTCTTGATCCAAGATGTTTCGTCTTTTGTTCTTCGCAGCTGTTCTGTTCGTGTCTTCTTTTGATCTCCTTGTTGAGCTTGCCGTGCCTCCTGCCTTGGTGGCCCCACATTCCCGTTGCCAAGGCAAGTAGCTCCAACTGCGCTTACATTGTGGCATCCCAAGCATAGCTTCACGGAGCATCGATGCTCAACTTGTGACATCCGCAAGCACGAGCAAGGTTAAGCTGCACAAGAGCTTTGCAGAGCCACAACCTCAAACGATTTAGCACCCCCCAGCAGTTGTAGGAGCTTTCTACGCTTCTTTGATGTGAAGACTTGTGCACTTGTTGGCTCGATGACATTTGGAAGGAAACAAGATGGATACTGCACTGCTGGCTTCCACCACCAACCGTCAACAAACTGTAATTGTTGAGGAAATCGCTGTACTACATGGTTTGCGAAAAATGCTAGAGCCTTAGAACCTTCAGCACGCTGAAAGCATTAAGCTCTCTACCGTGACTTACAGCCGGCTGCCAAAGGATTTTGTCAGCGAAATACACATCATGCCATTACATGAATGAACATCATGCAAGGTGTGAGTCTATATGAGTCTGAGATCTCAGGCCAATGCTCCTTCATGGACAGATTAGCGCAGACCTTGGAGATTTCAACCATTGGTCAGACTCCGTGGTCAACCATGGGTGCCTGTCCTGATGCCCTTGTAGGTTGAAGCTGAGACCATGTCGGAGTCAGACTTAGCAAAGATCTTCCGGCATATGCTGCTGGGCGTGGCTCACACTCATGTACCTCCCTCAGCCTGGCTCAAAGTTCGATGTTCAGCCTGTGCTTTGTTCAAATCATGGGGATTAAAAGTGGATGCTTCTCAAAGTGGCATTCTGCAGTGGCTCTGTTGGTGGCAGTTTTTCAGCTGTTGCAACTGTTTGTTTCAGCCGAATGCATGCTCTCAGGGCGTAGGAATTGTGCACAGAGATATCAAGCCTCCCCCTCAGTCAGTGAAGCTTCTCCAGAAATCGCAACCGACTAGAATAATCTAATGACCTAAAAATGAATCCCAACAACAAGGCACCACAAAGTGACTTTATTGTGGTGTCGTTAATTCGTGAAATGATCAGTCGTCATTGAGGTGGGGTGTTTCCTTAGGGCTTCTTACATTGACCTCGAGCTACAATCAGCGGTGAGCTGGTACTAAGGCCGGACAATTTCCTTTGGGGTGGTCCCGGCAACAAAACTCTGAAGCTCTGTGACTATGGTCTGAAGCTCGACAAGTGGAGAGTGCTGTCAGATTTCACATGAGCAAGAAATGGAGAAGCAATTATGAGCGTAGGGCTTCTCAAAAATCTGACTGATTGAGTCTGATCGATGCTTATTGAAGAATATCATCCGTTGATTGAGTCCCGGGTGTCACTTAGCTCACTTAGCCACCTACAACATCAACCGGTGGGATCACAATCACCACGACAACAGGTCTCGCTGTGGTGATGCCACAGAAGGGAAAGCTGCACGGAGTGTTTGGCCAGTTGCTCAGAAACGGGCTTCCGCTTCCAGGGGATGCTTGTCGCACTGGCCCCCCTCCCCCCTCGTCCCCCCTCCTCGTTTCCTCATTGAATCTGAGCCGAGGTACAGCTCCCTACATGGCTCCAGAGATGTTACGGAATGAGGGCTACGACTTCCTTGCAGACGTTTGGTCCATTGGTGCGCTTCCAAGTAGACCTCGTGATGGGCTGCTGCTGTGTTGCTGCGCAATGGCACCAGGTTCGGTAGCATATCTGCTGGTCTTTGGGAGTTTTCCCTACTCTCCCGGAGAGGCAACAGCAACAGCTTGGGAAAGGATGAAAAGTGTGGCTTCAAGGGTGCCAGTCCAGGTAGAGCATCCTCTCAGTGCTCCTCAAAGGACGCTCATGTTCTATGTACATGGGAGTCGCGCAAAAGGTCCTTGTAAGAAGTTTGGCTTTCGATGGCCTTTCATGTCATGAATCTTAGGTCCGCAAAAGTTTTTTCGAATTCCGTTTTTTTTGCGAAAGTTTTCGCGAAAGTAAATTGCGTAACATATTTAAAGAACAGAAATGTTTTAGTGCCAGTCTAATCTTCTGAGTGGTACAGGTTTCTTCTGGGAAGATAAATCCAAGGTAATGCAAGCCCTAGTGGATTCCCAACGTTTCGAAAATTTTCGAAAAAGCTTGGCGAAAGTTTTGCGAAGGGCGTGGTGAAAGAAAGGATTAAGCAAAAATTGTTCAGGGAGACCCTGAGATGGACAGATGAGATGTGTGAAGAAAAGGCGAACAAAGTTCCCAAGTTACAGTCTGACTGCCAAGCCAAGACATTGTTCCCCATGGCTGACATACGTACTTCTAGCATGCATAATAATACAAGATTTAACCCCGCGAAAGCTAAACGTGGAGATGGCGAAAAAAATGCGAAGGACTTTTTCCCGGCGAAGATGGCCATTCCCGGATCTTATTGATCAACACCCACATGTGTGCGTGGATAGATGTATATTTTTAGCTATGCATACCCGCGTACACATCTTCTACAGCTGGGACAGTGCCAGAAGAAGTGTAAACAACGAAGCTCGCTTTCAGTTCGCCGTGAATCTTGTGAAGGCGAATGCACCGGCTATGAAGAAGGCCATCATTGAGGCATGCCTTGTGATGCCCGTGTCAATTTCTTGGAGGTTATCATGTTTGGGTTGCTGATGACATGCTGATGACCGTTCATGAAAGCATTTGCTCAGGACAATCCACCCTTAAAGTTTCCATCACTAAGCAGCCACCTCAGATTGCTCGTGGAGTCATCTCCTTTTGAATGACTTGGACTTTCCTATCACCGTTCGATGTCCTTGTGAGCCACACGAGTATGTCAAAAGCCTTTGTTGTGAATCCTAGGAGTTATACCATTAGATCAAGTTGGATGATAAATATATATATATATATGTATATTTTTTGAGAAGGCTTTTCTATGTGATCGTTTTTTGGATGACAGAGTTGCTAACTTAGGGGGTCTTGCAACATCGCATGCGTTTTGTCCCTTTTTTAGATTGGGTTTTTGCACCAACCACTGTAAAATGTTTTTTTTTTTTTTTGCAATGTTAAATCTAATTTGTCTAGGCTTGGGAGAGGTAAAACACCATGCAAGGACTGTTGTTCTTGTAGATGGATTTCAAAAAGCCTTGCAAGTACCACAATTTCCGACAAGGGGCGGGAAAAAAACGTGGCCAAGTGTTTTGAGCTTGTGGTAATTGAGCACCAATTGTAATTGCTGTGTTTTTTCCTTCTTTACTGCTGGGACAGGCAAACAAATGCAAATAGCCCTGTTCTTGCACATGAAGTACCCAAGCGCTACACATATCATACTTTTAACTTTTAGGAAGTGCAGAAAAGAGCGGAGCCACGTAATGTTTTTTATTTTGCACCGTTGGAACAGACAGAGTGATTGTAAATATGTCACAATTCTTCCCTTCTACAAACCTCTCCTTAACCACCAATCTGAGGCCCTTCTCAGGTCGCACATGTACTGGTATGATTACATACAATACGCAGAGAGGGTTGTTACTGTGACGAATGGGAGCCTTTCAGACATCCGGCAGACACAAGAAGTACAAGCGGCACAGAGGAATTCAGGCAATGACAAATGCAGGTGGTTTCTCAGAGTTCTACTAGCTGTTTCACAAGAGATCAAGACTCGATCGCTCGCGAGAGACTGTCATCATCCATCAAAGGCGAATGCCGATCAACAAAACAGTGGACCAAGTCTTACTGTAGTTGGTTATCATGGGTTATTATGGGTAGTCCCTACATCAAGCTTCCTTAGCATCAACAACAGAACCCTCCAAAAAATCAGTACCGTCTCAGGTGATGCTCAGGGTGTGGCAGGGGCTCCCAGCGACTTCCAGGGTGATCGCAGGCAGACCTGTTGACTGCTCAGGTGTCTGGCTCTTTAACGGGTGCCTTGGACTTCACAAAGGCTCGCGGCTCGCATGGGTCCCTGCGGTCCAACCTATGCCATGGCGTGTGGAGTGCAACGTTTTCCATTCATTCAGAATCAAGAGAGCCGGTTTGGAATGACGATGACCATTTTGGCCAAGCCTGTCAACCTTCTGTAGCTTGAGCTCCAAACTTTGCTCAGACGCTTCTAAAGCGGACAGCCAAAGAAAGGCCAACTGCAGAAGAGGCCACAAGCAGCACCCAGTGTGAACAGTTCATGAACAGCACCTTGATAGTGTATGATTAACAATTTAATCAAGGATTGAATCTTAAAGATTGAATCTTAAAGATTGAATCTTAAGGATTGAGTACCCATCGATTCGAGGATTCAAGACCCATTGAGAGGAGAAGGATGATGCTCTGCAGACTTGGAGTCAGACAGCGCACTGCTACATGGGAGGCGTTGCAGCATGAGTTTGTGGCGGAGAAGGTCAAGGCTGCAGAGCCAGTTGATACTGAGCCAATGCTTCGCACCTTCCTTAGTTGCAAGCCTTTCCAGTGCGATAGTGCAGCCGCCAGAGATGTACCATGTAAAAGATACGTCTCTGTGTCTCATGTTCTCATGTCCTTTCTTGTTGATGAGATGGACGGTCTCTTGTTGTTGTACCACTACTACCACCACTACCACTACCACTACCACTACTACCACTACCACTACCACTACCACTACCACTACCACTACCACTACCACTACCACTACCACTAGTGTCAGTGGTGGTTGCAATCGTAGAGTTGTAGCACCAGTGGTGGTAGCAGTTGTAGAGGGAGTGTCAGTTGGAGTGAGACTGGCAGTAGGCAGTAGGCAGTTGGCGTGGTTGTGCAGCGTGAGCGACATTAGCAGCTGCCCAGAATTGGAGATGGGAATAGTGTGTTTGTTTACTGTGCTGCCCAGGCAAAAATGCCCACAGAGCGAAAAAGCTCACGCAGCAATTGCAGCAGAAGCGCAATTCCATGGTGTCCCTGACATGTTTAAGACCCGAGATATCAGAAGCTTGATCAGAGTTGGTGCAGTTGGAAATGCAGATGCAAGAATGGAATTAGTTTCTTTTTTTTTTTTTTGCATTCAGCCATTACGAATCACTATAAACCACTATCACCCATTGACAACCATCCTGAACCATTTTCACTCATTGCTAGCCATCATTGACCATTGTCAACTCTTACCAACCATCATTGGCCATTATAGAGCAACTATTAGTAATCAGCACAACAATGATCGACCGACCGTCAAGATCCATTTCAACCAAAATAGAAAATCATGAGCGGTTGTCAAGCTATCCTAACCATCCTTGACTCACGGACCATATATAAACACTACCAATCCTTCATGACTAACCATGATCAACTGCTATCAACCAGTACTAGTCGTTATTGGTCACGATTAAGCATTACTAATTATGGTTGACCATAGCTAACAATCTCGAACCATCATCAAGCACTATTAGCATCACAAACCATCATTGCCATGACAACTAATCTTGAGCAATGATTAATCACTGCAACCAATGATTAGCCATGCTTAACCATTACAAGGCATTGATATCCATCGTTAGCCATTGCAAATCATTGCAACCTTTATTAGCCATTCAACACCATGATTAAACATTACTTGAAATTGCAGACTATGTTGAACATGCATGATAAACCGTTAGGAACCATTATTGACGATTATAAACCACTACAAGATATCATGAATCATTATGAACCATTGCCAACCATCATCATTTGCAATCGTCAAATACCAACCATCATTGGCCACTTTAAAACCATGAAAAACGCAATACTGAAAAACAATGCCATGATAAACCGTCATTGACTAGTCTTAGCCATTACATTACAATCCATCATTGATCAAACATCCCTAAGCATGATCGACCACTATCAACCTCCACTGACTATCATAAAGCATTATCAAACCCTACAAACCATTGCTCGTTATCATAAACCATGTCCAACAGTCATTAGCCAGGATAAACCAGTAGGAAGCCAACTAATTTCAACCATCATTAGACATTTTGAATTCTTTACAGACCATTGCCAATCATTGTCAAACGATCAAACATTGTGAACTGTTTCCAAGCATTGCCAACCATCATAAAGCGGCGTAAGCCATTTCCAACCATCATTAGCCATCATTGTGGATTACAAAGCATCAAAAGCCGCTATCAGCAATTGCTAACCCTTCTTACTACCCACTCACCTTTTTCCGTCAACCGCTATCAACAATTTTCAACAATTATAGACAATTACGAACGATCAGAAGCATTATTAAGCATTATGAACCATCCAGGCTTTCACGAACCATCTTAAGCCATTGCCAGCCATCATGAGCCGTTCTTAATCATTCACAACCATCATGAGCCGTTATCAACCATTAACTTTTTGACCATCGGCAACCACGATCCGTCATTATCAATCATCATGAAGTATTGTTCGCAGTTTCGCGAAGCTATTATCCATTGTTTTTAACCTTTACAAATCATTATTGACTATGACTAACGATTATCAAGCGTCATTAGCCACTACAAACCTTCACCAACCATCTAAAGCCACCATTCACGACTACAAACGATTATTGAGCATTATCAACCCTGGTAACCATTCTTGTTCATTATTAGCTATCATGAATTGTATCAGTCATTATGATCCACTATAACCATTACCCACCATCACTCACCAATAAAGGTGATTCACCAACCATTGGCCAGTTCTTAAGCATTATTACATATAACCAACCCATAATAAAAACAATGATTGACCATTATTGACTATTCTGAAGGATGAATGGCTACTATGATACATTATGCTGGTCAACAGTGGTTAACATTATGACGGCTAATAAACATTATTGACCATTATATTAGGTTTAACATTATTAACCATTACAAACCATTTAATCATGATGGCTATTAAACAGTGGTTATTATAGCTAGTAATAAACCAGTTATGGCTATGCTATTAACCATTAGAGCACGTTTAAACTTATGGCTATTAACCATTATGGCTATTGACCATTAGAATTATGGCTATGAAACAGTTAGAGCTATGAACCAGTTAGAGCTAGTTTATTCCACTTCCTGTTCTGCACGTTCATGGTTCACTATCGTCAACCCGTCTCCAGGTGCAGCACGGCATCGACGACTTGTTGAAGAAACTCATCACCAAGTTTGGAGGCGAAGCAGCACCGGTGGCGGCGTTGCGTATGGTCGTGGCACCCTAGGATGGCATAGATGTTGGTCTTTGTGCGTATCAAAAACCCACAAAAACGACCTGAGTCATGGAACATCATTGATCAATCCTTGGTCGGTCTTCATCATCAGTCACTAGAAAACTACCTAAAATGATTCAGGTCTGTCGTTTTCCGATGAACATTGGCTCCAAAAATGAATGGATCTCAATGAATTTTCATTTTTTTGTTTTGATGGATAAGCTACTAGACTTTAAATCAAATGAACTATCTGAAATCTTTGTTCAAATAAATGGATCCTCGACTCGAAGTATGACTCTTTCTGTTTCTTTTGGGGCTGTTCAGTTGATTTCTTACACATGCTTTTGACTCCCTTGACTTCACTGCAGCTTTGCCACAGGCGATATAAGTGGATCCAATATCTTCTTCTCGGAGGGTGATGAGAAGCTGACCCTTAACGAAGAGGAGGCTTGCAACTGCAGAAGCATTGCATCGCCATAGCATTGCAATAGCAGTGCCTCAAAAGTGTTGTAGCCTCAAAGATGATGTTTCAATACCCTTGAGCATTACTCAGATCTGACCTCCGGACAATTCTTGAGGCCGAAAGAAAGTCACATTTCCAAAAAACATTTGCGTGTTTTGCTTGCAAGCGTTTGCCCCATGCCAGGACGGAGGCAAATCGGCGGAACCTCGCATGAAAAGGAGAAGCTCAAGACGTGCCACACTAAGTTGGAAAGATGTCCCCACAAGTTTGTCAACCTCTTTCCATTCAGATGCAAAACACAATGAGCCCCTGCATAATCTATATATATATATATGTAAATATATATATACATATATACATATATATATATATATACATATACATATATATATATATATGTATGTATGTATATATGTATATATGTATATTTATGTGTATATATTATGTGTGTGTATATATATATATCTATATTTATACTTATTTGTATGTGCATATACACATACATATATGTATATATGGACGCTCTTTGCTCGCAGCGGTTTGATAGGCACAGGGAAGCCACAGCATGCCCTGGATCATCACCTCTGTTGTCCCTTTGCGAGGCGATGTGAAGCACTCTACACACTCCGGCGTCATTGATGACACCGGAGCAATCAAGTTCGATATGAGTTTTTTGGCTAAAATGGCTTGGTGATGCTCAGTGGTGCTGAGTGGTGCTGAGTGGTGCTGAGTGGTGCTGAGTGGTGCTGAGTGGTGCTGAGTGGTGCTGAGTGATGCTGAGTGATGCTTAGTGATGCTTAGTGCAATCTTCTCATTTCATCATTTTTCATCATTCTCGAATCATTCTCCCTTGACTTGTTTCGAGTTCAGACCATGTGTCGTAGCCATGACCACCCCACCGTGATCACTCTAAGGTCCCAGCAGTGTGACTGGGGCCCGAACTGGAAAGAGTTTACCTGGTGATGCAGCGTCCTTAGTCCGTGCCAAGCTGGCGAAAACTCGCGGGGACCGGCAAAATCTGCAGCCATCACAGGCTTACAACATTCGCCATGAAATCCCTCACTGAGGTCCATGGTCTCACAAACTTGGGTGATACTCCCCATGGTCGGGCCAACGCGATTTAGAAAGAGGCCACTGGAGAACCTGAGGGCGCCTGAGTACCTCATGTGCCTCACTAGTGCAAGGAATTTCATTCAATTCGCACCTTTTTTATGCCCCAACAGTTTTGCATGCTGTTCACACTGCTTGGTATTCTAATGGGACGGTTAGATTCGGAAAGTTGTTCTCACTCGTGCGATGCAGTGTGCGTTTCAGAGAAGCCTGACCCTGGCGCAAGGCTCACTGCATTCTGACTGTCGAAGGACATGAGGATGTCCCTGATCAGGTGACCTCGAATCGAAAAAGAAGTTGCACTAAGCACAAAAGAAATCTGTGATCGCTTGCCTCTGCGCACAACCACTGAAACTTCGCTCACGATTGAACTGTCGAAACATGCTTCAACTCTCAACCAGGGCCTGCTTGGGTGTTGTCCCAGGCGCAGACCCCTGTTTAAGCTTCTATGGCTTTTACGTAATCTGTATTTGTAAAACACATTCTGGAAAATTAAGGCAAGTAAATCTATTCTTTATCTCATTTCTCATCTTAACTTTCCGTATGTTTGCAAGTGGTTGCTGTACCTAAGCAGTACTGCGCGGAAGCTCTCGGTCCAGAGATGCAAAAAGTTTGTACGTTTCAATGCTTCGCCAAGACGTTTTTGTGGAGGAGTGTCTCGTCATGACACAGCCAATGGCTGCTGTCCTACCATCAAGTGTGCACTGCTGTCCGTCTACCACTAGTTGACATGTGTCTTTACAGTCTGATTCTTGTGGATTGACTGAACTCTGTGCTGATAGCTGGAAACACTCCAATTTCCGCTTTTGCCGCTCTTTCCGTTCAGCTGACAGTTAAAGTCTCGAATCTGGCTGAAGGGGCGATTTTCAGCCCAAAAGTGCGATCTTGGCCGACCTTCGCGACCTTCGCGGTAGCTTATCACGTGATTTTGAATGAAAGGGTCTCCGAGGTCGCTGTAACAAGTGTGACAAGGGCCACTCATTCTGAGCTTGGCAATACCACAGTGACACAGTGACACAGTGACACCGGCACGACCTTCAACCCGTGCGTAAGTGTCCAGAGGACAACGCATGCTGCACGGCAAGAATACACTTTTTTTGGCCGCCGAGATTTGCGCTCCGCTCAAAGACTTTGAAATAAGACTCATAGGACTCCTAAGAGAATTTAAGAAGTCACAGACTTTGAATTTAAAGAATTGGAAGTCACAGATCTCATGAATGAGCTCTCCCAAGATGCAGACATGTAAAGTTTAACGGTGCTCCAGTTACTGGTTTGATGACTGCTGGGTTTGGCAGTTTGTGTTTTGGGTGCCCCACCTGGGCACTGAGTTCTCAAATATTTCCTGCTTGCAAGGTACCGAGGATCTCATTTTGGAGAAAGGGGTCATGAAAATCCATGAAATCTAGCTGTGAGCTGCAAATGTCTTGGCTTTGAGGTTGCTTTGCTTCAGGCTGCGCCTGTCTTTGCGGAAAGCTTTGCTATTCAGTTGCTTTCCCAAAGGCTTCAGAAGTGCAGAGCTCGCATGTGCGACAAAAGGGAAACGGACCTGTGGAGCATTTTTGACAGAGTGTGGAATTGAAAAGGACAGATCGACGGCTTTTGTTTCTGATTTAGCATAGCATTCACCCTTGTTGGTCACTGCCAATCAAATGAGAATTGCTTCCGTGAAAAGTTCTTTCCTCTCCTGCTGCCGTTTCTGGGTCTTTGTGCTGAATAATTGGCCCAAACCTTGGTGAAGCTGGACCACATTCTAAAGGCTACCTGCAGTGCACTTTAGCGAGTGAAGAGTTCATCAACTTCGGAATCTGCTGCTCTGTTGGGAGGTCGAAGCTTGTCATGGAGTCGTCGCGGAAGACACAGCCTGCCTGTGCGGTGTGGTCCTTGTTCGATATTGCAATGGAATCGGGTGCATATTCAGAGTTTCTGTACTGTACAGAATGTATACTGTATGTCCATCATCCTGTAGCACATCTTCACTGCTTTGGGACTTCTGTTTGGAGTTTCACATGTGTCACTATACCTAATAGTGGAGGCATGGAGTCCCGTTGCAAAGCGAAGCCGAAACCTTTTGATTGGAGGGCGGAGGCTTCCACCTGCTCTGTTTTGCTTCTCCACATCTCCTGGAAAGTTGCTACTTCACATTGCTTTCGTTTTTTGTTTCTAAGCTTTGGTTCCAATTTTGCTTCTAAGCTTTGCTTCTTTGTGTTGTTCTAATGCTTCAAGACGTCTTTTCCCATGGCTCTAGGCGCTCTCGCAAGAGAGCCAATTGGGTCACCTGGCTGAGCAAGGAGACAGGGAGAGCTTTTGGCAGTGGCGAGAATGTAGTCGTTCTTATCTACACTTTGCCTGTTACCTTTGACAAAGAGCATGTCAGAGCTGTGTGCGCTTTGGACGCACACTGACTCTCAATCTGCTGTTTCACAAGGCCATTGCAGCTGCTGGTTGTGTTTGGCTGCGCCCCTGGTCACCGGTGTCCTTCTCTATTGTCAGCAACTCAGAAGCCTGTGGAGTGCATCCCAAGGATGCACAAACGAAACACCAACAGGCCAGAAAAGATATGGCCATACAGGCGGCATACCCATGGTGCCTCTGACTTTGCGAGTCGAGGTAGCACCAAATCACAGAAGTGTGCTGTGTTGATTGGGGGCCACCACCAATTCTGCGGTACGCCGTGGCTATGAACACCAAAACCATTCACCTGTTGTGTGTTGTCAGGCAGATACGGTAGAGACCACACATCGAGCATTGCGAAGGTGCCTGAGTATTCGCCTCGAAAGGTTGAGTTCCAGCCAGTGATGGCTAGATATGAACACGCATACAATACACACACACACATGTATATATATAATAATACACATATGATTTTACTATGTAATCAAAAAGTATATATGTGTATAGATATGTACTGGTACCATGTATGAACAATTGATTCCAAAGTTCCTTGATCAGGGCACAAGTCAACAGGTCTACTGAGCATGTGATGGCAAGCGGTCTGACAGATTGTACACGCACGTCCCAAGAATACGGAGCAGAATGAATCACCCCCGCCCAGCACAAGCTATTTGAACAGTTTGATCAAACTGCTGGGACGCTGTGTTGATACTTGGCTTGTGGTGAAATCGATGAAGCTGTTGAAAAGTTCTTGTGCGCCACTTACATTTGCTTCTTGATTGACTTTGCAGATTTCGCTGGTACCACAATTCTGCTTCCGCTGAGCTCTGTTCAGACCTGTTTGGTTGGTGCTTCCTATCAAAACACCTTGTTTGGGATGCCACTACAAACCCATGATAAACACTGGCGATCGCTATCTCAGTATCACCGCATGCCGCAAAAGGTGGATGGACATCGAAATCCTAGTAAGTTTCTTTTGAGCTCATACCAAGTTGCTGAGTCAAGTTGGTGCAGGCATGCTCCGAGGGAGCTGGTGCATAGAGGCCGGCTGTGCGGTGAAAGATATGAAGGTAAGAATATGGAGCGTTAGGGCTTGTTCCTTCCCTGTCAGGCAAAGGTCGTGATGCAATCTGTGGCGATAGAAAACCAGGTGACGATGCAGGGACGTTCGGAAGAGTTGTCCTTGTCAAGAACTCCCCGTTGCTTTGAATTGCTTTGTTTCAACAGTTTCAACTTAGCTTTTGTACTTAGAAACTCATCATGGAAGCGACTCAGGACGCTGTTTAGGAGCTGGATTTATAGCACTCAGCGTTTTTGGCTTGTTCGAGTCAGAGACCTAGAGCAAAGGAAGGGTGTTGAGGGCACAGTTGTGGCGAGTTCTCGTGGTTACTAAGCAGCATGGGGGCAATTGGGGGTTATAGTATACATATATTGTTTTTTTTTGAAAGCGAGGTGAATGTTTTTTTCTCCCACTTGCTCTTTCTTGACAGAGAAAAAATCCGCTAAGCGCAGCCATCCAAGTTCTGAACGACCGAGGGGTCATGACGACGGCCATGACGATGCGAAGGACTCGAGGAGGTCCAAATCATCCTCGAAGGTGCCGAGATCGTTTCTGCTTTCGACAGAATCACATAAGTTCACTAGTCGAAGTAGATGGAACATGATGGAACCCATTGGAACCTTGTAACATCCTGTAACCCTCAATGACAAGGTTGCATGTGACCTTTCAGAGGAAGCTGCTTTGGATCTTCCGATAAGTGGCCGCATGGCGACTCCAGTTGAGATGCTTCTCGTGACCCAGCTTGCGACAGGGACGGAAGAATGACGACGCGTTGAAGCGGCTCTTGATGGGCGAGGCACAGGACAAAGGTTCTCGGTTCCACACATTTTGAAGTCGCCTCCAGCCTCTGTTTCTCAACTTGCATCTGTCAAGTCCTGACCAACTTCACCTTCATCAACTTATTTCCATTTCTCTCCCTTAGTCTCCATTTCTCTCCGATTCTCTCCATTTCTCTTCCTTATTCTCCATTTCTCGCCTTTTCTGTGGACCTACTTTGTTTTTTGGTCAAAGCATATCTGTCGAGTCATCTCTATCAACTAACTTTGCATGACCGGGGCAGTGCTTACATGACGGCTGATGTGCTGCATTTCGTCACCTTGAAGCGTCGGGTTGGCGTCTGTGCCAATATGAGAAGTTGCGTGGGAGGAAGACCCACGTCTCCTTTTTTGCAAAGACCTGTTTGCCCTTCTTGCCCTTTGCATCTTCCGAT